>NJDD01000881.1:931263-955005 GCA_002245505.1 Calephelis nemesis
AGTAATTTTAATGTCATAACCGTTTATTTTTCATACTACATACATACATACACATCTTCACGCCAAGTCCCTTACGTGGTAGGCAGAGAGTATCGAGTGCCAGACCTCACGATCCTGACAAACCAATTTTTCATACTATTATTACTATTACTGTTATTATTGTTGCTGTTTAGTTATATATTAAAATTATCTGATTACTATTACTTTACATATAATTGCTATATTATATCGAGTTTTCTTTGATTCTCAATCAACTAACAAAAAATAAGTGAAACTGCAAAAAAACCTTCAAATAAAAAAAACATAATTTTAACTTATTACAAAAATAATTGAGTATTTCATTAAATTTCCTTCGGATCCTATTATCAAATCCAGACTAGGTATAAATGAAAGCACCTTGGAAGTTCGCTCTTTCAAATGATAGAACTACAAGAACGAGTCACAAATGACGCAGAAATAGATTAACATATATTAAAAATAGGAGTCAAATATATCTTCTTCCTTTTTTAAGTCGGTTAAAAACTACTTTACCTGGAAGAAAACATAAAAATAAAACAAAAGAAGATATTTTAATTTTTTTTGCAATACAGACAATAAACAAGCTGAAGCTGGGGCCTACATTTACATAATACTTCCAGATAATTTTAAATGCCCTCGTTGTACCTAGTTCTGCCTAGCTCTTCAAGGATACAATGTGGAGAATCTTATTCACACTAAACAAGCTGAAGCATTTCTTTCTATACTAAGAAATAAATACTAGGATATAAAGGCCAATTAGTTTAGTTTACCAACTACTTAGGCCTTAGAGCTAAAACACTAGAATTGCGAGCACTGACGTTATAGCTGTAGATGTAGATAAAGCTTTGATAACAATCTAAACAAGTCGTTGCAAGTATCTACTAGTCTGATTATTTTCACCGGTTGAAAACCCAAGAAAAAAAGTTGATAATACCACTATCGAGTGACATAGTCTTTACATACATACACACATACTTATGAGGTAGGCTAAGAATATTATGTGCCATATCTCATGATCCTTGCAGATCTGCCTGGTTTCCTTCACATTCATTACTCTTTTCATATAATCACACCAGTTTCGGAGACTTAAAGAGAGACTTTGCAATACATATACCAAAAAGTTTGTTATTTCAAGTAATTTCAAAGTAAGCTACTTATATACCTACTAAATTTTAGACATTTAATTTCATTATAATGTTCCTAATTGGCTACTACCACAGACTTTAGCCTTTGTGCAATAACTGTGCCAAAAAACTTTATTATTTTAAGTTACTTCTAACTAAGCTACCCACTTACAAAATTTAAGACTTATAATTTTATGATAATTTTCCTAATCGGCTAGGTACCTACTTTTAAAGAGTCTAGTCCTTGTGCAATAGCTATGCCAAAAAAACTTTATTATTTAAGTAATTTCACACTAAGCTACATACTAAATTTTAGACATTTTATTTCGTGATGATATTCCTAATCGGCTACTACTAAAGAACCTAGTTTTTATGCAATAGATAAGTATGCCATCAAAAACTTTATTATTGTAAGTATGTTTATTAGCTGCTAACTAAATTTTAGACATTTCATTTTATAACAGTGTTCCTATTTGAATTAGCCCTTCATTAGTAGCTCTTATGTTAAACTTGTGTTTTTTCTTTAGAAAGTCATTCATTTTTATCATATATTTTATTAAGATAATGACACATTTTTAACATCATAATTGACACACACGTTGATACTTGACAATGACCTACTAAAACAAATAGGTCACATATTCTTAAAGTTCAAAAAATCCATTCAGAATAAGTCGAAACGGCTGTAACAAATGTAACGCAATGTTGTTCCCATGGACACGTCTTTCGTTAGAACAGCGTGAGTTGACCATTATACAACAAAGAGTTGCCTAAAATAGAGAACTTTTGTAAGGCGGGAAACAAGACGCGGAGAGGTGGGGGCGGGCCGGTCGCTGGCTGGCCGGCTGCTCAGTCGCGTCGTGTTACACCGCCATCTCGCACGCGGTACCTCTTAACAGAATAAGCGCACGCGCACGCGAAACCCCCCACCGCGCCTAATCATAAACACGTGTTCAATCATATTTGTGACCATCCTAAGACAACAAACATGCAAGAGCAAAGCACTTCTCGAAACAAATCAACCCTCAACTCCTTAGAAAGTGCTATCATTAAACTGAAAAACAACCTGCAAATTCAAGACAGTAAAACAGCTGATGCCAGCGATCTATTAAACATCAATTCTGAAGACAAGTCTAGTACAAGTAAGACAAATTCAAATTTGAATATATCGATTGCATCCGCTGCTTTATTACAAGAGAACATGCTTCAAAGATCTCTACAAGGTGTAGTTATATCTCTTCAAAATGCAATGATGAATTCGTTGCAACAAGCAGCGCTTTTACCTTCAAACTCTGCAGCGGCTGCAGCGCTTAATTTACAAGCATTAGAATCTTATTTGACCTTACAACGTCTTACTTCAGTATCCTCAGTTAATAGTGGAACACAAGCAAACACAGATAGTGACACGTCTTCGAAGCAGGATATTCTACGGCTAGCAACTGCAAATGCAAAGATCAGTGAAAATGACATCACTGAGAACACAACACGGGTTATGACACCTAAAACTCCAGAAGAATATCCTTTATCAGATGCTATAGCAGCTGAAGATGTTGATTTATCAGAAGAAGTTGAAGAAGACTTAGCATTATTAGATAATGAAGATGAATTTACACTTGAACAACATTTAGAGTCATCAAAATATAGTTATGGCTCGCCACAAACATTAGATAATGGTTACCCAAGTTTATTAATGAATGCGATGTATCAACAACAAATGAATGGGTCTTCACAGCCGCCACTTTCACCACAAACCTCCAACTCATCTAGCTCTAAGTCAACAAATAGCTCTACATCTTCTACTGGGAGTATATCCGGAAAACAGAAGACACCAGGCAGCGGTCCAAGAACAAAAAAACAATTTATTTGTAAATTTTGCAATCGTCAATTCACCAAATCATATAATTTACTAATTCATGAAAGAACTCACACAGATGAGAGGCCTTATTCGTGTGATATTTGTGGCAAAGCTTTCCGTCGGCAAGATCATCTTAGAGATCACAGGTACGTAATATTTAATTTAATTTGTAATGTTCATAAATAACATTTTTTGCAAATATTTTTTATAGTTATATCGACATAATTATGTATGCAATAAATGTTTTTAATATATTGACAGTTAAATGCTTTATCTATCCACTTATATTCAATTATTGTATAGTAATCTACATTTAAATGTTTTTATTGAAAATAAAAGTAAGGTTATTTCTATTTAAATATTATTTTTTTATTATAATGCTATAGCTCTCGGATTTTCAGATAAGCAAATTAAATATAGTTCTCAAGTAAGATAGGCTAATTTTTAGTTAATTTTATAAAGCTTTTATTATAAAACTAAACTGTGGCGAGTTTTTTTCAATTTTATGACAAAAGCAAGATCAATTTTAAATTATCCACGATATTTAGGACTTTTTTTAAATTTCATCAGCATTAAATATGTGAAAATCGAAAACATTAATATTGCTATGCCGACGAACCTCATTTCAACCGTATAGCTTTTGGGTAAAAAATAAAATGTTGTTTTTAGGGTCCTCATAGCTTATCCCTTTTATTACCTTTAAAAACCTTCCCTGGACTTCGAGGACCATTTCCAAAGCAAAATTAACCAGATTTATCTAGCCGTTTTTGAGTTTTAAATATTATTTTATATATTAGTCGATAGATGTCAAATATTGATATATAATTATTACGATGTCATATACAGTTTTTTTGCCTTATCATAAATTTATAATCATAAAAACATGTCAATGTTATATCGAATCCTGAAACCATACAATATTATTCCATAAAACAATAGTCTGATTCTGTTTCAATAATTTTCTATGAAACGGCTCAATCAATTTCAATTGGCCTCTAAAGGTGCAATAGGTATATGACTGAATTAACGAGAAGTTTTTCAAGCTACTTTTTATCTGTCATTTATTTACAAGCCAAGGAAGTAAGTGATAAAGTGCCAGAATAGCCATGGGTACATCAGTTGTATGTAAAACTTCTTCTAACAAATAAGATTGTTATATTTTAATGTCAAAATATGCATTTTGTATGGCTATACGCCATATAAACGCCATACAGGTCTATAACATCTGAATAATTGATTCAATTGATTACAAACTAGTTAAAGCCAGCGATCTTTTTAGTTTTTGTGCTGGATATGACGAACCAACTAATACCAACTAAAAATACGCAGACGGGAATTGAACCCGCAGTCTTGGTCTTTTCTTGAAGATGTTCTGACTGTCAAGCTACATTGGATCTATATAAAAAATTAAAAACAATTAAAAACTGATTATATCCACTGCAACTTATTGGTTTAAATAATAAGCGTCAACGAGACGACAAAGGTTGCGGGTTCAAATACTGAATTGCAGTTTTTTCTGTATAAAAAAACATTCCAAGTACAAGCTAAGAGACATAATTGAAAACAAGATAAATTAACACTAAAACTTCAAAAACAGACTTCAATCCAATTCGTTAAATAACTACTCCAATAAGAAGGAGTATCTTCACGCCCATATCCCCGAAGGGGTAGGCAGAGGCACAACCAGGGCACCCACGACTAGCCGAAGATACTAAGTCCCATAATGTGATAGGTGGCAAACCTATCGCCAACTGGGCACGTTTCCAATCCCGACCAACATTTTTTTTATTAGAAAATTTGAAAAATCCAATTTTCTTTTTGTTGGCCGACCCGGGATTCGAACCCGAGACCTCATGCAGTCAAGTCCAACACCCGGACCGCTCGACCACAGAGGCGACAATTTTTTTGATAATTGATACTCAAAACAAAAAAATAGATCAATAGGTCACTGATTTTAAACATTTTGACTAAATTAAGCTGTCAAAAAAATGAAATCATGGCATGGTAGGTAATGACTTTAATTGTTTTTGTAGCTTTTTAAAACTTCCTTTCAAGATATTTCTTTATGCTTCTTATTGTTATTGTCGAGAATGGAACAGGAGCCCTGTTGGAATTCCATTCTCCTCTGTGGTCTAGTGGTCTAGGTATTGGACTTGATTTCATGTTGTCCCGGTTTTGATTCCTGGGTCGGGCACCTAAAAAAATGTGAATTTTCCTATTTTCTGATAAAAAAAAATCGATTCGGATTCGATATGTGCTCGGCCGGCAATAGGCGTGCCACCTACGACATTAAAGAACTTAGTGTCTTCGTGGGTGCCCTGGTTGTGCCTTTGCCCATCTCTTAGGAAATGTGGGAGTGAAGATACTTTATCAATTTCACTTAATCGTACTTTCCACAATATATTTTTATTACTATCTTTTAGCCAACCTTATAAGCCCAAATAACTTAGTTGATGAATATATACCTAGTGAAACCAGGTTGCTAAAAGACAATAATATAAAAATGTTGTGTCGGTTACAAGTTATATTAATAAATTTGTTAGGATTCTGAGAGTATGACCACCTTTCAAGTACTCTTGTCTCTTTTAGACAAAATAATGTTTCAAATCGGTTCAGTCGTTTTTGAGTAATTGGATAATATACATTTACTAGCTGTTGCCCGCGTGGTCTCACAGGATCATTATTTTATTATAAAACTATCCTATGTTTTAATCCAAGTAATTCTCTGTATGTGTGCTAAATGTTATGAAAATCGGTTAAGCAGTTTTTGCGTCAAGGAGTAACACACAAATAATCTTTCGTATTTATTATATTAACTGTCACTGTCACTTTTAAAATACGAGGTAAATATATTTGCATCTACAACCAAAACCCTTTTCAAGGTTTATTCTTAAAAAACCAATGCCAATCGATAACGTTTTCCTTTTTTAAAACCGATTCAAATTTAAATCAAAATTGTTTGTTTATTTGAATATATGTACTTATCAAAAGTGTCAAAATCTTTTAAACTTCAAAATTGATTTAGTACTTTTTCGTAATATTCAATCACTCAAACAAAAATAACTATATACATTATTAATATAATCCGAAAATTCTTGTCAGATCTCTTTGAAATTAAAATAAACATCGACCAAACAACAGCTCTCTAACAAAAAAAAAATTAAAATAATTATTGTTTTTTTTTGTTCAAGTTCAAGGTTCAAGCAAAGTTCCAAGGTAACACGCATACATAAACATACGAGTCAGTATACTCTTATTTGAAATCGGTTAAAATATCCAATAATAGAAGACCATAGCAACATTAAAACATCGAAAAACATTCGAGAAGATTCCATTCTCATCTTTCGATCAATAAAAGATTCGGCCCTCGAGTTTCACCGCGAAACATTATGAACTTTTGAATAATATCTTTCAAGCCAAATATTTCAAACAAAAAGGGTTTGAACAGATGGTATCGACGGAGTCTTCGTCACGGTCATAAATAATTCACAAAACGCTAATCTGAGACCAGCGATGTTATAATTTTAACTTCTTATTTCTTTGTGAATCTTTTAAATGCCTTTCGTTGTTTTATCTCACATGCCTATCGCCTCTGTGGCCTAGCGGTTCAGTAGTTGGACTTCACTGCATGAGGTCCCGGGTTCGAATTCCGGGTCAGGCAACAAAAAGAAAATTAAGGTTTTCCAATTTTCTATTAAAAAAATGTTGCCACCTATCAAATTGTGGGTCTTAGTGTTTTCGGCTAGTCATGGTTGTGTCTCTGCATACCCCTTCGGGGATATGGGCGTGAAGATGCTTTTTACTTATCTTACGAAATGCCTAGACTAGTAAAACCAAATTATTTGTGGTAAAACGCTGTGCAGCAACTTGCATAGATATGGATCCAATGGCTTGCCTTTTCCTATCATCATTTTGATAGTATTTAGCACTATGGTAATATGGTACACCCTTGGTCATTATGATGGGTGTTAGGCCTAATATGCCATAGGACATCGATGTACTTATTCGTATAACATGTATGTTGTCTAATACGATCAGGAGAACCGTATGCCTGTTCACTTTCTTATCCCAATTTAAAACACTTATTTTAAGAACTGCCTGAAATAATCTAATCTATACTGATAAAATAACATGTCCTGACTGACTGATTCATCCTCGCTGAGCAAAATCTGTGTTAATAACAGTCATGAAATTTGTTGAGTAGGGTCATTTTATTGAGTAGACACTCAGTAAGGACGGAATTTTGGAAAATCTACCCCTTAGGGGGCAAAATAGGGTTTGAAAGTTTGTATGAAAACCATCATTTTTTATGTTAGAAATATGAAACTTTATTTTTGTTCTACTTATTAAAAATGAGTACATACGTATTTTAAGGTTTCTACAAATTCTACCCCTATAGGGCCTGAAATAGGGGTTTGTATAAAAGTCCTTATTAGTGGGCTTTAATCAGTAAGGGTCACTTGCACATACTCGGATTAGATTTAAAATTGAGTTAACCTGTCAAATATACGGTGATTTAATCCTAGGTAGACGCGAACTCAGTGTTAAATACTTAACCCAGGAATGTGCAAGTGGCCCTATATTAACTGCCACGCGAGCAAAGCCACGGGTAGCAGCTAGTTAATACTATAATCTAAAATCAGTAAAACTTCAATAACATTGGCACAATAAAACTGACTCATATTTCATTACCCAGACGCCATTTTGAAAATCTTTTTGAAAAGGTAGGTCATAAATCCAAAATGGTCCCAAATAAATTTTATTTTAATCCGAAGATTGGGGTAAGAGTTCAACATTATTAAGTATTTATAACTCATAAGCCACGAACCTGACCTTGACTAAAAGCGCCATCAAAATCTGTTAATTGTTGTCAGAGCGATCGCGTAACGGTTTGTTCAGGTGAATTAAATACCTCCTCTTTTTGTAGTTTGGTAAAAGAACCGACTTCAGTGTTACTACTTTTTCATCTAAGTACAGAAAACTCATTGTAAAGTATAATTCGAAACCTCTTGGCTTATAGGACCACCCCCGGTCGTTGTTGGTCCGGGCTCCTTTGCAGAATAGACCATCTGCCTTCTTGTCAGGCAGCTCGTAAAAGGCGAGCAAAGGCTTACAGTCACTAACACCGTGCCGTCTAACTAGGTGGCAGAATTTCCTAGCGACTCACCCGGATCATTACCATCGCCTTACCTATTTCTGCTGCCATAATGTCATGATGTGTTCCGGTTCTGAGGGTAAGGTAGCCGGTAAACTTACTTTTGCTCGGGGTCTAACATCCCGGCCTCAGGTTGGCAACGAACCATTAATACCTTTGGTGTCTCTAGGCGGCGTGAACTTCTTACCATCAGGAAATCCGTCTGCTTGTTTGCCTTCCAATATCATAAAAAAAAGAGTAATCATCAAAAACCATTACTAATTAGCGAAGTAATCATGTAACATAAAAAAACAGTGTATTGAGAACCGCGTTTTAGATACCAAAAACAATCCAAATCCAAAATGGATATATCAATAAATAAATCCATAACGACCAATGTATCTATACTGAGGGACAAATTAACCTTTCTTTATCTATTCCTTTACTTACGATAAAAAACAAAGGTGTTGAATTCTTAACACCTGTCTGTGGGTGATTTCTACCCAAATCATCGTATCGCGGTAATAAAATAAATTGTGGACGCCGGAGGGTTAACCCGAGCTCGAATGGACCAATGTTCATTGACACGGTACATTTAATGGACTGACATGTTCGACGGGTTTTAACAAATCATCAGATTGTGATGAGGATTCCATGATATGGATGTAATTTTTTTTATTTTTTTTTGTGTCATAATAGCGACCCGCCACGGCTTTGCATGGTTATGAAATATATTTGTAAACCTTCCTCTTCACTCATCTTATCTTTTGAAAAAACCGCATGAAAATCCGTTGCGTAGTTTTAAAGATTTAAGCATACAAAGGGACATGGGGATGGAGAAAACGATTTTGTTTTATAATATGTAGTGAAGATAGCAAATAAACAGACGGCTCTAAGATAACTGGTAACGATTATACACACCACAATTGTTATTGGTGCATTGTTTTGTTGTGGCCGAGATTTAGTTTATGTGTATCTATCGGTTAACCTACCCTCCAACATGGAACACGACAGCAACGAGCATTTAACTATATTTTGTTTTTGTTAAAAACTAAGTTGTTTGCAATTTTCTTAATCCATTTTTCCTCTTGCTCTTACCTATAATTAGGTAATCTAGAAGTTTTATATTTTTGTTATACTACAGTCGTATACAAAAAGAAAAATCAAAAAAATATTTTTGTTTAATTATTAATATTGAAAAAACAATAAGAAAGATACTATACACTCATAAACGTAGAGTAGCTTAATTTCACATTTAATCCTATTAATATTTCAAAACTAGCTATAGTAATCTTTACAAAAATGGTTTGTATACTATCAAAAACATTAAAGCCAAATTATAAGCGAGTCAAATGTCAGAAAATGTGTTATTAATATTATCGACTATACCGATAAAAGTATATCATTGCATAGGTTCTGGAAAATCTTAAAATTCAAGTTCGTGTGATTCTTACTTAAGATTCGACATTTCTGTTTTTTTACGTATAAGCTATAATTTTAAGACAAATTTCTAATCGACTTATCCTCATTCAATCAGTGACAAGTTAGTACTCTTTCTAATTTTAGGTACTACACTTAAGAATATGTTGAGAAAACGCCCAAGTCCAGTTTCTAAAATTTGATATGTTTATAAAAACTAACAAAGTCAAATTCAAAGTGTGAATTACATGGATAAGTGATTAAAATTTTAGAATTTTTCATAACGAGCTGGGAACCCAAATAGATCTCAATTCTATTTCAGTAGAGTCGACAAAAACAAATTGTAACATTGGACTTGGCTATCATTACATCTATGTCTTTGATAGCTATGACACATCACATGTTTTGTTGAGCGTTGCAGACTTTTTGTAGATTTATAAAACAGAAAAATTCTATCATATTTGTTTAAAGTTTTATATATTATCTTAAAAAGTACAGAATTTTCGATGAAAGCCTTTGTTCGAAGAAAGCTCTAAATGCGCTTGAAATTTTCCGACACGTCCAAATATCGACTTATTTTATCAAAAATGTGCACAAAACCTTAATTAATTTTAGTTTCCTCAAGCAACGCTCTATCTACTGACAAAAACCGAATTAAAATCAATAGTTTTTGAGTTTATCGCAAACAGACAAATAGACAAGCACGGTCTTAAGACTTTGATTTATATCAAATCAGATCAATAGATTTTTTCTGTCTAATAAAAAGTAAAAATTATAATTACCAGAGTAGGTACAGAAAAAAAAATACTAACACAAGTTTTTTTGTAGTTAACAATTGTACTTATCCACAATATACTTTTTGTAGTTAACAATTGTACTTATCCACAATATACAATTAATAAACACTATCTGTTAAAGCCCTGATGATGCTGTCAAAAAGTGAAACCGGTTGGCTAGAAAGTAACAGAAAGTGTTAAATAAAGTATATTGTGGATAAGTACAATTGTCGACAAAAAAAAACGTGTGTATACATTAGAATTAAACCAAATGCCGACGATAGCAAGTATAGATTCTAAAAAATACTAAAATAGTAATCAATTATAGTAACAATTATATTCCCAACAACGTAAAGTATGAGAATCATTAACATACTTATCAAGTAATATCTTGTTTATATAATAAAATTAATCTCAGTTGTCACTGGGTTTGATTTAGGTCTAAGGTCGCGTCGAAGCTTGTCATACCTTCTAATGTCATATGTCGGTTTAATCTTTTCAAGTCCTTTTACTCAAATATTTTTCCTTTCATACTTATCTCGTACCACTTAATCATGGATTATTGGAGATTCAACTTTTATTACATGTATCTTATTACATGTAAATTTTAAAATCATAAAAGAATGGCATTCAAGATTATTACAGACATTTGTATGAAATTTGGAGGCTATCAAGCAGATGGATGCTCTAAGAAATACGCGCTGCCTTTAAACTCTGATGGTGGAAATTGGATGTTGTGAACCTGATACTAAGTAAAATTGCTTTAGCTTATCAGATTTCCATTTAGACCAGAATTCTCATAATGGTGAGCATTCACACCACTAGGAAAAGGTTAGGCGGTGGTACCAGTTTTAATAAGTTCAGTTAGTATTTTAAATACATACACATACATACATACACACATACATACATACACATACATATCTTCTGACCGCCTCGTTGGTCGAGTAGCTAGCGTACACGCCTAACTACACCGATCAACCGGGAGGCTCAATTCCTGACGGGGGCAGGCATTTGTGTGATGAACATTTAGATGTCTGCATTTCTGGGTCTGGGTGTTTATGAAATTTATTCTAGTCTCTATTTAAGTTTTTCTATGTATTAATACCGTGAACTAACACACATAACACAAGCATATAACTTGCTTACTTTGGGGTTAGATTCAATTTGTATGACTTGTCCAAGGGGTATTTATTGTTATTATTTATTTATCTTCACGCCAAGTCCGTTATGCGGTAGGCAGAGAGTATCGAGTACCAAACCTCACAATCCTGACAAACCTATCTAGCTTCCTTCACATACATTAATTACCCTTTTAATACAAACACGCCGGTTCGGAGATTCTTGACACCACAGAAATATTACACCACACATACCAGTTAGTATTTTCTTTATCAAAAGTTTAATTATAAATGTACTGGCATAACTTAAATGTAGTTAAACTCCAAACAATTATATTCAAAAAATATTGCGTACTACTACTACTACCATATTGCGTACGTAAAAATATATATATATATTTTTTTTTTCTAGATTATCATATCCAGAATTGGTAGGTTGAAAGAGCGTACCTGGTAAGTCTCACTGACTTGCCAATCACTATCTTTCCGACAGATAATTTTAAAACTAATAAATAAATTATTTATTTCCACTAAAGTTAAGTATTTTCTACGTGTATGGACACACGTCGGAAGCAAAATCTTTTAAATAAAAAAATTGATTCAGGAATGACGAAAAAGTCATTTAACATGTACATAAACATATATAGAAGTCGAACGTATTTCGAAACTCCATTTTTTAAGTCGGTTTTAATGACTTCGAATACCTACCTATTTAACCTTAAAAAAATATCATCACGCCCATGACCGTTTAGGCAAAGACACAGCCAGGGTATCCACAACTAGCTAAAGACACAAAGTCACACAATGTGGTAGGTGGCAAGCTTATTGCCAATCGGGCACGTTATGCAATCCCGGGTAGTGTTAGTTTTATTTTAATAGTACCGGCCCGCCCCGGCTTCACACGATTATGAAATATACATACAAATCTTTCCCTTCAATCATTCTATCTATAAAAAAACCGCATCAAAATCTGTTGTGCAGTTTTAAAGATTTAAGCATACAAAGGGACATAGTAAGCGACTTTGTTTTATACTATGTAGTGATATGACCTCTTTTATTTGAAGACGAAAACACTTCACTAAAACTTCTTTTATGTGTTACTTCTAACACTAATTATGAGTTTTTAATAAACCAATCATAATAATTAACACTAGCGTGTCTGCGATGATTATAAAGCGTTTTAATTAAAATAGTTAAAACACATTCAGTGTAATTAACCAAAACCAGTTTTAAAGTGGCATGAGGATAACAAAATAAATATTTCCTATACATAAAACTAGCTTCCGCCCGCGACTTCGTCCACGTGGAATAATTAGTGAGATAATATAGGACGATATACTCGTAGTCGTATAGGCTATATCCTTCCTCTTGGTCTATACCAGGACCAGTAGTTCCCGAGAGAAGCGTGCTTAAGAAAACAAACAAATTCTTAAAAAAAAGTATCTCCACACCTATATCCCCGAAGCGGTAGGCAGAGGCACAACCAGACCACCCACGACTAGCCGAAGACACTGTCTCAAATGTGATAGGTAGTAAACCTATCGCCAACCGGGCACATACCTAATCCCGGGCAACATGTTTTTATTAGAAAATTGGAAAAACCACATTTTTTTTGTTGAACGACCCGGGATTCGAATTCGGGACCTCATGAAGTCAAGTCCAACACTTGGACCGCTAGACCACAGAGGCGCTACTACCAAAAATTCTTCTGCTTTGTAATGTTAGTAGAGTTTTACGTTGAAATTTGTTCAATAGGGTCTTAATTATAATGATAAGCTCTCATATCGTGGCACTTAAATCAAGTAGGTACCAGAAAATAAATACAGATCTCTGTAGGGTTACTCTTGAATCTCGATTATATGCAAATTTGAAATTGGAATCGGATTTGTCATTTTAGGTACTCTTGAAGCTAGCGAATAATTAATATTTAGTCTACTGATTAACAATAAATTATTTCATTTAATTCGTCTTATTTTTTAGAATTTAATGTTAACAATCCGATTTAAATTTACAATCTGCATGAAATCGAGATTCAAGAGTAGCCCTACTGGACAAATTACAGTAATTGATTATACCCAAAACAAATTTCACGCTTTTGTTATGGGTGTTCATTACCGATACTAATAAATGGAAATATTTTTAAAAAATATTCTAATAAAAATACAATTATTTAATCGGGTCTGTGGTCTAGCGGTTCAGGTGTTGGACTTGATTGCATGAGGTCCCGGGTTCGAATCCCGGGTCTACGGTTTCTAATAAAAAAATGTTGCCTGGAATTGGACATGTGCCCGAATGGCAATAGGCTTGCCACTTATTGTGTGGGACTTAGTGTCTTCGGCTAGTCGTGGGTTATGCCTCTGCCTACCGCTTTAGGGACATGGGCGTGAAGATAATTAGCCTTTTATTGACAAGACATTTTTTTTTTACAGTAAGTAGTTTAAAACTATAGAGAAAAGAAAACTTATACTTAATACTTTGAATGTACACTAAATAATAATAACAATAATTACCAGTTAACTAAACTAAACATGTCGTGGCCCCTTTTGAGTATAGGCCTCCTCCAGTTGCTTCCATCTTTTTCTGTCTTTCGCCACTTTCATCCAGTCTCTTCCTACAAATTTAGTTATTTCGTCGTTCCAGCGGGCTCTTGGTCTACCCTTTTGTCGTTTTCCTCCGGGACCGTGCCATTTGGTGACGCGGTTGGGCCACCTGTCCTCCGAGTAGCGGGCCATATGGCCGGCCCATCTCCACTTTAGACGTTTTGTGTGTTGTAATGCATCCAGTACTTGGGTTTTTTGTCGAATTTTATTGCTATTTATTCTTTCTGAGATCTTAATACTAAGGATGCTCCTCTCCATGGCCCGCTGACACGAACGAATTTTCGACATATTTATATTATTGAAGATCCAGGTTTGAGCTCCATACGATAGACAGGGTAGTAGACACGAATCCATAACTTTTTTCTTTAGTGGTATGGAAAGTTTCGACTTCATGATTTCTTTCACGCTCCAGTATTTTTTCCAGGTTATCTTGATTCGTCTGTCCAGTTCCTCTGTGTGTCTCGTGCTATTAAATGATATTTGTTTCCCCAAGTAAATATAGCTATCTACATATTCAACAGGCGTTTGGTTTATTTTAATGTGAGTCTTGTTTCCGTTGGTGCATATCTTTGTTTTAGAAGTATTTAGTAGTAAGCCGGTGTTTCCACTGGCGTCGCTTAGTTCCGTTTACATAATTTCTAGTTGTTTTGGTGTTTTGGCAAAAAGAACTATATCATCGGCGAATCTAAGGTTGCTGAGGTATTTTCCAGCAATTAATATTCCCTTTCTATCCCGATTCAAATTTTTCATTATATGTTGTAATACAGCTATAAAGATCCTAGGTGATAGTGGATCGCCTTGTTTCACACCTCTACGGATACTGAATTCTGTGCCTAGTCGGTCCAGTTTTAAGGGACTAGTGCTTTTGCTGTAAATATCTTTTATTATATTGATGTATGTGTATGGTAGATTCTGATGTTCTAGTGCTTCCCATATGCTCTTATGTGAGATAGAATCGAATGCTTTCGCGTAATCAACATAGGCGAGGTAGAGATCTTTCTTAAATTCTTCATGTTTTTCTATTACTTGTTCCAAGGTATGTATATGGTCGACTATTGAATATCCTTGCCGAATACCTGCCTGTTCCACTGGTTGGCATTTTTCTAGAGTTGACTCTATCCTTTTTTCTAAACACATTACGAACAATTTGTACATTGATGGTAGCAAGCTGATTGGTCGGTAGTTATTTATATCAGCCGGATCTCCTTTCTTATAGATAAGGATTATCCGTGACTTTGTCCACTTAAAAGGTACTTCCTGTTTTTCGAGTATTTTGTTGAATAAGATAGTGATAGGCTCTATTAATATGTGACTTCCAATTATTAAGGCTTCATTAGGGATATTGTCATCACCTGGACTCTTTTCCTTTTTTAGTTTTTTAATTTTTTCCATTATTTCGTCACGATTGAAAGGTTGGGTCGGTATATTAGTAACTTTTGGCTCTGGAAGCTTTTTGTAGCAATTACTATTGGTAGATTTATGTTCGTACAATTTCTCGTAGAATTCTGAGACAATTTTTACCAAGTCTTTTCTTGTTTGTTGTTTCTCTCCCGTTTTTGTGATTTCAGTGTAGGAATCCATGTTTTATCTGTTTTTAGCTGTTTAAATGCTCTCTTTTGGCTTCCCGTCATTGCTAGGTGTTTTTCTATTATTTCCATTCTGTGATTTTCATAGTCTCTTTTTAGTAATTTGTTTGTGGTTTTGTAGAGTTCTGAGAGTTCTTTTTTATCATTTTTATCTTTCATAGGTTTGTGTTGTAGAGTAGTGCGCTTTATAATTAGGTTCTTAGTTTCTTCAGTTAATATTTCTTTCTTTGTTTTTATGGACGTCAAGCTATTTAAGCTCTCTTGTATGGCCGACTTTATCTTGGAATAATAAAATTCTATACCATCGCCGTCTATCCAGTGCGTATGTCTTAATTTTATACTAAGAGTAGATTTGTATATTTCTTGTGATTTCGGACTTAGTAGATAAGGTACTGAAGGTGAATCGAATTTGCTTCTGGTTTTCTTTTGCGTGAAGATACTATTTTTAAATACACCCAAATTAAAATCTATGTATCAGCACCCGAATGCCATCTCTTGTCAGGGATCAAATCAAATCAAATCAATCATTTATTGCTCCATATGTCACATAAAAGGTATTACAAATTTTTCCCACTTGTTGTTTGAAGGACATATGTACCCTTTTAGGATTAGGATCGAACCCGAACACCGCGGCAGGACCTTTTAGTTAGACTATCCTCTCGGCCAAAGAGGTGTTCAAGACTATTCTAATTCAAGGCAATGGAGTCATTCTATGCAAATATATTAATATTAATTTTATTTACAGGTACATACATTCAAAAGAAAAACCATTCAAATGCTCCGAATGTGGAAAAGGCTTCTGCCAGTCAAGAACGTTAGCTGTGCATAAAATATTACACATGGAAGAATCTCCACACAAATGTCCGGTTTGTAGCCGAAGTTTCAATCAAAGGTCCAACTTGAAAACTCATCTTCTAACTCATACGGACATCAAACCATACAATTGTTCTTCTTGTGGTAAGGTGTTTAGGAGAAACTGCGATTTACGAAGACACAGTTTAACACACAACCTCGTTGGTATGTCCCCAGTCAACACATCACCAACTGGAAGTAATGGCAAAAGTCCCTTGATAAATCCCAATTATTCTATTGATAATATAGATACAGAAGAAGAGAATTAGTATATTTAAATAGTTAGTTACTAAAGACTGATTCCCAGTGCCTTTTAAATGATATATTTTATCTATTGTCTTATGCTGTGATATATTTTCTTTCAATGCCGTTTCTTGCTTGTATATGATAATTATAATTACGTAAGACCTTTGCACATTACCGTTTTTTACACGCTGGTAACGCTCGTTGAACGCAACTAGGAATGCCAGGAAACGTAAGGTCATTGGCTTGTTGTAACCTTTGCACACCGTCATAGCGTTTGTTTCGGTATAAACCTATTTATGTATATTTGAGATATACTGTGTCCAGCGTTTAATACATATTTTTTTATTCACTTGAATACATGACATAATAATATGTTGATCTTAATTCCTTAAGATAGCTACATTAAGTGATTTCTGTGTAAGTTTCTGTTTCATTCAATTATATTAGTTCAATATTTCAGTAAGCGTTTTATATTACGCTCACTATCACTCAAAGTGAATGCTACACTTTGAAGTCTTTATATATTTAACAACATGTTAATAGTTAGCATTTTTTATATGCAAATAAGGGTGATAAATAACAAAAAAAATAAAAAAGGTTTAATAACCCATGACAGAGCCTATTCGTGAATTAGCTGAATAACATATCGATCACATCCATTTTCAAAAAATATCCGCGTTGGATTCGGTAAAATCATTTAGGAATTATGATGCTGTCACATAGATATGTCAAACTTATGACCCCAAAAGGATAAAGAGGGTTGTTTCTTTTCCGTTAGGGGTTAAAAAATAAGACCTAGTTAACATAATTGTACGTTGTGTGATTTTTTTGTAGAAAATATACAATGCAATTTGGAGGGGTTCCAAATTTATGTGTATATAATAAGGATGTCATTTAAATCTGTACTTTAAAATGGGAACCTTTTCCCGTCCCGATACCCTGCTATCTCGGCTATAGCACGCTCTGGAAGTGTTTTTTTATTATGAGATCCGCCACATATCATGTTCAAACCGTTACGAAATCGCGTTTCAAAATATTTAAACAAAATTTGGTCAATTGCAAGTTATTGACGTATGCTGTATTTGCAAAAATTTGTTTAGATTTAATTGTGTACATGTGTGGCGGGTTTAAGTGCGTGGTTTCAAAGCACGTTTTATTTGATTTGTATTATTATGAACTAATAAGAGTATAATATATTAACCCGCCGTGTAGCAATCAATATTCTGATTGCTATAAGTTATCAGCGGGTTAATAATGTTATCACCTCGTTAATGTGTCAAAAACAGTAATGTGTAGGAGTCCTCAAAACTAAATGTATATATTTTAAGAATTTTGTGTTTCTCATTACTGTGCAAAGATTTTCAATTATGTAGTTTTTATTGCGTTGTCATTCCACAATTTATATTATTTTTTAATAAAGGACATAAAATACAATGTAATATCAGAATTATAAGTGTGAACGTACATGCCCGGTGATGCGAAAAGGTCCTATTGTCGATTAAAGGTAGTTTAAATTATCTTATGAATTACATTTTTTTCATATGTTACAAAATGTACCTATTTGTATTAGTTTATAAGTATTGATGAAATTTTACATTTTTCTTACTTTGGTTGTTTTAATTATTTAAAGATGATAATATTGTCAATTAGATTTTTTTACTTGTCTATGTGACAAATCATATTAGGCACTAAGTATTTTAGATACATACCAACTTCCAATAGCATAGAATATTTATAAAACTATTTTTTATCGTATCAAATGCTATAAAGCATTGTATTATTTTTGTATATAGTTATTTTAAGCGTTGGCTGATTGTAATAAGCTTATACTACGTGTAAGGTCGATGAATTAAGGCCCAGACAACTGCCTATTTTTTTTTGCTTCATTTTTTGACAATTATTTATTCTGTCTTGTTTACACAAACCGCTAGTTTCAGGGTTTTTTTATATACAAACTAGAAGTTATCAAAAATCCCCCACTTTCGTCAAATTTTGTATTGTAAAAATAATTAACTCTTAAAATATTTTAATATATTTTGCTTTAGATTGCTAAATAGCAAATAGTATTACTATAAAACCAGTTTTAGGCTGTATGTATGTATAATTGTTTCTTATAATGAAGCACATCTAAAAACTGGAACTTTGTGTCAAGCAGTTTTTTCCTGATCAAACAAAAAACAACATTTCTAATTATGTTGACTTTTATATGTAAACATTTTTTTCGGGCTCAAAATACTTTTTATGAATATAAATATTTCTATTATTTCTGTTCTATATATATTAGAGAATATTTAAGAAAATAGTAAATAGTTAATTACAATATTTCAAAATTATCTAACAAATTTTGACCCCATAAAGTTTATGTTTAGTTAGTTTCGTGCGCATTTACATTTCATAACCGATCTAAATTTTATAACCGAAAAGTGTCTTTGGCAGTTGTCAGCGCCTTAACAAGAAAGTTCTTTTTATTTCTGATCTCAACTTGTTTGTAAATATAAATTATGTGGTCTAAGTCAAATGATCCGTCCTTTATTTGTAATTGTATAAAGTTCCACATTCCTTTTAAAAATATTATTAAAGACTGCGGTTGTTTAAATTGCATTGTAAATAATTAATAATTAAAATATTGAGAAACGATTATTTATTTTCATTTAATTGTACCCTAACTGCCAAAAGTCGCAATTTGTCATTCTTTTTTCGAAAGATAACAAAGGGTTCTGAAATGGTCCAACAAAAATTTTATAAACATCCTACAGTAGTTTTTTTTAATTTACACTTAACTAATAAAAAAATAAAATAAACATAGTCGCATTGAGAGCCTCCTTGTTTGGAGTGAAATAAAAATAAAACAAAATAAATAGGTATAAATTAACGATAGGTATTATGACGGTTCTGGACTTGTAACAAGAATTTAAGTCAGCCATTCGTCTACAGAACAAAAACTAACTATACTAAAAGATCACGAATTCGAATTAATATTTGTATATTTCGCTAAAACGTTAGATCAATTTTGAAAAAAAAACACCCGGTCTTTAACCGGGTGTTTTTTTTATATTTAAAATTTCTTTCAAACTTCAACCATCAATTGTAATTTAGTAATTGTAATAGAGGATTTTGTGTGAAATTTGCGAAAAATTAATATCCAAAAAACAAAAAAATGCTGTTCAAATACCTTTTCTACGTGTGTTGGTCCGGACTTCTTTGCAGAATAGATCATCTGCTTTTCTACCAGGCAACTCGTAAAAGGCGTGACATCTAAGTAGGTGGTAGAGTTTCGCAGCGACTCGCCCGAATTGGTACCACCGCCTTTCCTATTTCTGCCGCCATAACGTCAGTGCTTGCCATTGTCGTATTCTAATCTGGAGGATAGGGTAGCCGATAAACTTACTTGAGGCCCAACATCCCGGCCTCAGGTTAACACCACACCATTACCACCTTTGGTGTCTAGGCGGCGTGAAGTTCTAACTAACATTAAATCCGTCAGCTTGTTTGCGTTCCAATATCATAAAAAAAGTTTTTTTTAAACAAGCAAAAGCAAACTACACTAAATGCGAAAGTACTATGTCTGTCTATTTCGCTAAACAGTTAGACCATTTTTATGCAATTTGAAACGCATAAGACTTTATTTTTTAAACTTCAATTACCAAAGGTTTTAATTAGGCATATAAGTTTGTAATATAATAATAATGTAATAATAAAAAAATAATAATATCCCAAAAATATAAAAATGCTATACAAATAACTTATAGAAATTGATGAAAGCCAGTTTTTTTATTATTAGCATTGTAACTATTATCCTATCTACCCGTAAAATGCGAGGTTGGGTTTAAATATCAGTAATGCAGAAGAACACTAGAAGACCCAATATCAGATTGATAGATTTAAAAACCACAAATATTAAAGCATATACAATATTTCCAAAGACGAAACGTCCAAAAACACAAAAGGGAGGTCGAAGATTTTGAAGATCTCCACAGTCAGAAGTTAATGACAATGCTTAGGAGAGCCAAAGAGAACAGAGAAGAACCTACACAAGGTGACTGAATTTGTCGGCGTTCCAATTGGATTCTCACCTTATCCTCATGCTTAATGTCAACGTTTGCTATTTTCGTCTTTAGATTCTGAAATTCAAGTGAGAGTCTGCATGTAATATGTGTGTAATCTGTTAGTGTCTGTATTTTAGGTTTTTCTCAGCTTTAAATCCGTAAATCAAAGAAGCTCTCCTGTATCTCTTTCACCACGAGACATTGGCGGATTTATTGTGCCTGACGCAATAAAGGCCATATGTAAAGAACGAAGAAGGAGAAGAGATTCTGAAATGTAAAGCAACTAATAAACTTAATCACACTTAAATTTTTAGGTTCATTTAGGCAAAGCACCTTTGCCATTTTTAGTGCCTTTATATGTTTGCCACCATCAGGATATACATCTGATTATTTGTCTGTTTATCTCAAACGCACACTATTCGTACTAGGTATATTACTTTGTTCATGTAGCGCTAATTTGTTCGGATTGGTACCAGCCCCCAGCATGATACTGCCATGCGTCAGAGCTCAGTAGTTTCGTAATATAACGTAATCACCGGCTACTTTTCAGCATGGAAAGTAGCCGGTAATCTTAATTACAATTTTTTACCTACATTACTCATCACAAAAATGTAATGAGTAATATTTTGCCAACCTCTCGGTTTTTACAACTTCAGCAGGATTTAGCTTTAAATTGACCGTTACTGTATTTTGTTTTAAAGACGTGTGAATTCAAGAAACTTGATTTCTTGTTAGCCTTCAAATCTCATCAAAAATTCTGTGTTGATAATATCTGTAGAATGAAGCGATGAAATATAACTACAATTAAATAAAGGAGCCACGTGCGAGATGGGTTTAGCCATTTAGGTTCCGTAGTAACAAGCATAGAATAAAAAAAGTAAAAGAAATAGTATCTTCACGCACTTATCCCCGAAGTTTTAGGCAGAGGCACAAACAGGGCACGCACAAATAGCCGAAAACACTAACACTCACAATGTGGTGGCAAGCCTACCGCCAACCGGGCACATATCCCATCCCGAGCAACATTTTTTTTATTAGAAAATTGGAAAAGCCCAATTTTCTTTTTGTTGCCTGGCCCGGGATTTAAACTCGGTCCCTCTTGCAGTCTAGTTTAACAACTGAACCGCTAGACATCAGAGGCGATAGAATATTGATAGATTATTCTGGGATTAATTCTACTATAATTTTTCTACAGACAAACTAAAAGGTTTTTAAAGTACTCTAATGAATAAAAATGAATAACAATAAGTGTAAATGTGGTTTCTCAAAAATAAGCTATTCCTCAAACACTGCCGGCTTTAGATTACCTTCAAATTTTTCATCCTTTTTTCAACTGTTAGAGAGACGAGATACATATTCCACAACTTTTAAGATAATGTCATACGATGGATTTGGAGTGAAATGTAACTGTCATTTACTTCGCTATGAATACCCCGCAAGTGTAGGTTTTATAAAAATAATGACATACAGTTATATATCCCTTCCTCATTTTTTTTCTAATTTTACAAAAAAAATTGTACGTGTTACCAAGTTTTAAATGTGAAGTTTTGATATTTTTAAAATAAAATTGTTGTGACATACAAGTGGACGGACAAGTCCAATCTATAAGGTTCCGGTTTTTAGACATACGGAACCCTAGAAACATAAAACACCTAAAAAATTCAGCGAAAAGAATAAAATATTTCATTCACACACACAAACAATTAAGTACTCTTTGTTTCCACTACACAAACAAAATTGTTATATTAATGTTCTATTATTGTCTCTCAAGTGAGAGAAAAGAAATAGAGACTAAAAAACTAACCACAGTCATTATTAAAAATAAAAACCAACACACAATAGTATCAAGACCAAGAATTATCTAGAATGATTTAACAGCAGGGGAGCCTAATAAGATAAATTTGTAGTTATTACAGCGCCACGAGAACCTATTTAATTTTGTCAAAAAGCTGGTTTGGAAAAAAAAAATTGAAACGTATCATAAGTATGGTTGGAGTGTCCAAAAACTTTAAATTCTAATACATACCCAACGTTACTCTGAAGACAGAAGTATGTCTTTAGGTTTCTGTAAAAGCTAATGAAAAATATAACTACTTTTTAGAACTTTTTTCTCATCTTTTCACTATCACTTGTCGATTCCAAATTATCATATTATTCAAACAAACTCTTGATAGCATGCAACTCATCATTCGTATCTTAGTCAAACGTGTATTTTATTTTTAAACTAAAAAAAAAATAGACAGAATAAACTTCACGCATCTCTATATGGATAACAAACATATTATATGTAATGGAGATGCTTAAAAACAATATAAAATATCGCACTTTCAAAAACCCCTCTTGGGCTCCCCTTCTATAAATAAGTAGCTGACGTAATGACATTGTCAACCATCATAAATTTCGAAGTGTCATAATTAAATAATAGATGTCACTAGTAGTTTAAACTTATGTGCATATCTGAATAGTAATGGTACGTCTTAATTCTTGTATTATGATTGATGATTAACATAACAATGATTAATCTATTGAAGAATCATATGGTTATGAGAGGAAATGAATAATTTATTGATAACTAGGATTAATAATGATTATTATTGTTATTATTCTTAATAAGACAACAAACAAGTACACAACTGATGGTTAGAGACAACCGTGGTATCTTGTCTCTGATCTGTGCTCGAGGTTATCGGCCTATTAAAACAAGTCTATCGGTTACCTGGGCTCCTTAAATAAGCTCAGAGTCGCTCAGCGTACTATGGAAAGAGCTCGGTGTTTCTCTGCAAGATATGATACGTAATTCGGCAATCCGCAAGCGAACGAGAGTAACCGACATAGTCCAGAAAGTCAGCAAGCTGAAGTGGCAATGGGCAGGCCACATTGCTAGTAGAACCGACAACGGCTGGGGAAGAAAGGTTCTCGAGTGGTGGTCGTAGTGTTGGACGATCTCCCACCCGGTGGACTGATG
>NJDD01000881.1:955033-972684 GCA_002245505.1 Calephelis nemesis
TACGGGGAGTCGCTGGATACAAGCGGCTGGTGACCGTGACTTGTGGTGCTCTTTGGGGGAGGCTTATGTCCAGCAGTGGACATGTATGATAATTATCGGTTACCCTAACCTCTGAACGGTAACAAAGCACTGTATCGTCAATATATGAGATGATGAGATTTATGTTGTGATACATTATATATTATAAGAGATTGGCATGAGGAGCAATTAATCCCAAGCAGTCTTATCTGCTAAATATTATAACATTGCTGAATATTTATCAGATAAGACTGCTTGGGATTAATTGCTCCTCATGCCAATCTCTTATAACATATAATGTATTATTACATAAATTATTGTAAATATATTTTAAAGTAAGAAAAAAAAGACAAGCCCGCTAAGTTTCTTGCCGGATCTTAAGTGTGCGGCCACGTTCCGATCCGGTGGTAGATTTATTATTATATAGACCCGTCACAAGTGCCTCTTGTAGGTTTATATGAAATAAAGATGAAAAAAAATTAAGAAAATTATTTATTTGTGAAACATATATGTTCCAAAGTTGTTACTGTGATATTTAAGCGTAGCAACATATTCAACTACATTGTGGTGTGCAAATATTTAATTAATGTTCATGGAGATGAAATACTTGTATGTATTTAAGTATTTTATTATATTTATTGGGAGCTTCATAATTTATTACAAACCCTTTTAGATTTATTTTAATCCTATCTATCTTAAACTACCACCGTTTCCAACCCTAGACTAGCAAAAGAAATGACGAAACAAACTTCCGGTTACCAGACCTGTTACCTATTAGCCTTATATCTATTACATTTTAAGTATTGGTGGTAATAAAGGTCAACCTGGGAGGGAGATAGTCTGGACATACTGGGAAACCAGACCCATAGGAGTAACAAATATTTAACACTTCATTTTTCACATGTAACAGTTACAGGAAAATACTAACAAACTGATAAAAATGAGGTTGTCTCTAAATTCAAAAAAAATTGTGTGTGTACTTATGTACACGCGTTAGAAGTTATACTTCTTCGGCGTAATAAGATAAAAATCTTTTTAAAAATTTTATCTTTTGCCTATTTTACATTTGTAGACAAAATGACATTAACCATAGAAAAAAAGGTACTTATTTAATACATTAAAAACTGTTTTTATCACTTAAAATAATATATAAAAACAATTATTATCACTTACAATCACAGTAAATTATTGTAATATTATTTTATAATATATTATGATATTATTTGAGAAAATATGTATATTTTTATATATTTTATTCGGATTGATACAAAACACGTGTGGTAGGTTCAGAGCACTTAAATAAAGAAATATTTTGAATACAGTTGTCAGTTCTCACGCAAACATACGTAGATGTCCTTACTTTTACTTTGTTGGTACCTTTTTTTGAAAAACTAAAATGTTATCTATAGCTAACTTCATCATGTCGGTTTTTCGTGTCGGTGTGCGCGCGCATCGTAAAAATTTACCCTCATCATTTTTTTCTAACGCGCCAAAAGAAGTATAACTTCAAAAAATATTTTAGAGATAAATGGAAATAAAACTTTTTTTTTACTAACACTTCGACAAAATATAGTTATGAATCATCTAGATCACGTCAGCTTTTAGACAAAAAATAGCGTCCAATTAGATGCATCCGTTTAAAATGTGTGATGCCACAAGCAGACACACATACACTAATATACAAACAAACTCAGACACGTCAAACTAAAGACCAACAGAAGACAAAATGTTATTTCTTAAAGAAACTATAAACTGCACTTTTTCTTTAGTATACACTCATATTAATGCCTAATATCAATAAAAATAAACATAATAAGAAAATTTAAACTGTATAAAAAACATATTTAAAACATATTTATTTAAATAAATAAATATATTAAATCGCTAGATAATGTCATAAAATGAATTGTCATTTTTGAATTTCACTGTAATATTTAAATATATTATATTGTGTAATTAATGTACCTACTATGTCAAAAAGTACCACTTTATACTGATTATGAATAGTAACTTATTATAATCTATTTTAAACTGAAACGAAAGTGTATGTTCCGCTTTCATAAGTAAAAAGCTGAGTTAATTGTCCTAAATAATTTTTAATAAATTAAATAATTCTGATTTTATTACATTTTATATTCTAATTAGGTTTACACCATTTAATAAATTTTGGTCCAACTAAAATTTAAACTGTGTTTTATCAAAATCAGTCAATTAGGAATAAATCAATCAAATTAGGAGTTAAGTAACTCTATTTAGGCCCATACCCTCAAAGAAGTAGGCTTAGCACGGGTACCCTTGGTAAGCCGAATTTCGCAGTCCCATAATGTAAGAGTTTCAAGGACTGAGAACACAAAGTCCGTTGAAGATGAAAAAACCGCGAAGTTAGCCACCTTAAAGGCTTTAAAAATATGTAAAAGGTGGAAAACTTATCGTTAACGTTATTCTCCTAAAACGGGCTTCTTTGAGCTATTAGGAAATTAAAAAAACACTTCAAGTTTATTTCTTACTCTTTCACGTAAAACTGCTGAACCGAATTTCATGAAATTTGGCACATTTATAGAGGATAACTTGGATTAGCACATAGGATAGCTTTTATCCCGAATCAATGTTCCGGGGGACCAACCGGCAACGCCGCGGGCAACAGCTATTATAAAATAAAAATAAAAACACAATAATTAAAGCGTAATAATGTAAGCTTATAGCAAAATAATAGATTAATTTAATATTTAATACTATTGATACTATTTATACTATTGATTGTAATATCAATGTTAGGCATTGCCTCAGATTGGTAACGCGCACCTAATATCTTTGTGTGTCTATATTAATTATATATAAGTGGTATATACTTTTCTCAATCAAAAGGCTTATCTTCCTTCTTGTTAAAAAAATCAAAAGTTTAAAAACAGAATACGAATAAAACGCAAATTATTCACCTTTTTAACACATCATCAATTTCCAAACATCCAAAAAAAGTTGTCCATCACTAATGCTTTGTGTTGGATAGAATTTATGTCATTTTGATACACTCAGCGCTAATGTGTGGTAGATTTTGACAATGGCTTTTGAACCCGTGAATCCCATGCATCCTTGTAACGATTAAGATAGAATAAAACGATTTTTCAGGCTCAGTAGTCGTCCTTTGTTATAACAGATGCCTTTCATCTGGTCCTGATTTCGATTACTATAATAACTATCTCACTTTCTTAAAGATACCATCATCTGTCTCATTTTAATGATCCAAACCTAATGTTGTGTTGAATAATCTTTTAGGGTAAGGTAGCCGGTAAACTTACTTTTGCTCGAGGCCTTACATCCCGGCCTCTGGTTGGCAACGCACCATTACCACCTTTGGTGTCTCTAGGCGGTGGGAATTTCTTACCATCAGGAAATCCGTCTGCTTGTTTGCCTTCCAATGTCAATAAAAAAAATATATATAATCGCCGGAAAAAAAGGGTATTTATAAGTCTGATGCGTCTCTATCTGTCTCTATAATATATATTTGTTTGTGTTCATAACTAACTCCTAAACAAAAATATCGATTTCGATGCTGCTCGTGAAAAGTGACATGACTACGGATCTTGGCTCTGTTACAGATAGGTTCAAGAATAAATAAAAATTAGATAGAAAATCTAAGTTGTGTTAATAACAAAAGCATATTATTAAAAATGACTTTTTTTATTTCTTGGTCGATTTATCTCGTTGCCTCTCAAAACTTTTTCTTTTCAGTAATTAAAAAAATATATTTATCAAATTTCCGTTTCATGTTACATGGTTAATGTATTTGCATATCTTTAAATAGCTATTCCAGTTTCTGATTTCCTAGTAAATACTTCTTTTAGTTTTGTTGTTTACCAGAAAAAGACCAGTCTGTTGTTTCAAAAAAGTTTCTTCATGCACGCATTCCTAATTAGTTTGGCAAAGGTACCACCAGGACACCCACAATTAGCCGAAGGTACTTTAGTCCCTTGTGTCAAACCTATAGCCAATCGGATACTTATCCAATCTGGAAAACGTTGTCTTCTTTCTCAGAATTGAAAGAAGAGGTTTTGAGTTGAACGACTGAGAAATTGAACCCGAAGTCCCAGGTACGTAAAACACAGGACAACTAGACCACCGAGGAGATTCTATCACATTTTTATTAATATTTTTAATAATTACGTTTTATGTCTCATTATATACTGCCATTTAGATTTTAAGGTGTTTTTTTTCTTTTAATCGCTCTGTGATCTGGCGGTCTAGTGTCGGACTTAACTTTTTGAGGTCTTGGGTTCGGTCCCCAGGTCTGACAACAAAATAAAAATAGAAAGGATTAGATATGTGCCCGGTTGGCGACAGGCTTGCCATCTATCACATTGTAAGACTTAATGTCTTCGGCTAGTCAAGGGTGCCCTGATTGTGTGTCTGCCTACCTCTTCGGGGTAATGGGCGTGAAGATACTTTTTTAATTTTTAATTCTATGTTATTTATCTAATCTTTATATAAGTCTGTTATTCATTTCAATCATTCATTTGATTACTATCTACTTTGATTTTATTGACTTTTACTCACACTTTACTCATTATGATGAAACTTATATACTGCGAGATTTAGATACGATGGAATGTCAATTCATTAAGTATAGTAACTACAAGCGCAGCGTAAGCAAAAGACGTAAGTAGCAGGTTCAATTCCTGACTGTTATGTAATGTATTTAAAAAAATACACTTCCAATTCAGGCTTTACGATTATCACCAGCATGCTTAATTTTTTATCCAAAAAGGAGTAATACTATACGGTACATTAAAATGTCACATGTTTTACCAGTTCATATTTTTTAAAAGGTTAGATTGGTTTTACTTGAAGGTTATATATCACTTGCTTTAGTATTTATGTTATTTCTATTTCTATACTAAAATCATTGTCGCCTCTATGGTCTAGCGGTCCAGGTGTTGGACTTGACTTCATGAGGTCCCGGGTTCACAACCCGGGTCGGGCAACAAAGAGAAAATATTGTATATCTAATTTTCTAATAAAAAATAAGTTGCACGGGATTGGATATGTGCCCGGTTGGTGATAGGCTTGCCACCTATTACATTGTGGGACTTAGTATCTTCGGTTAGTCGTTAGTGCCCTGGTTGTGCCTCTGCCTACCTCTTCGGGGATATGGGCGTTTAAATAATTGTCGGTTTCAACTGCTTTTTGTGTTTTTAGTAACTATGTTACTTTCATTTAGACAAAACATCTTCACGCAAAATCCCTTACGGAGTAGGCAGTCGAGTGTCGAGTGCCAAATGTCACGATTGCGGATCTTCTAATTTTCTTACTATGGGGTTAGATTTAATTCGTGTAAGTTGTCCAGGGATATTTATTATTTATTTATCTGATAAGGCTACATAGTTTTTGGTTTCTTTGTAGGTACATCTAAGCAATTAAATCTGGTGGCGGTGGTAGTAAACTGTCAAAACTATTATTCTAGTTTCTAGTTTAGTTTCAATATATTAGTATGAAAAACTCACTAGGTGAAATCTGTTTAGCCATTTCGAAATTTACTAGACGTTCCAGTCAACTTCGTTCCATCCGTTCAGGTTGTATGCGAAAATTTCATTTTTTTTATTCACCTTTCCTCGCAGCTTTTACACACCATTTAAAAATGTGTTTGAAGTTAAAAAAATCTTATGACTTTGATTTTTTTTAAGATAGCCCATCTATCAACTAACAACTAATTTTCGGACATACAGAGTCTATATTTAAAACATCGTCCGAGTTGTTTCAGTCGTTTTGGACGAGTATGATTAAAATGAGTAGCTTAAATTTTTCAGAAAATTGTGTTGGTTTTAACTTGATTTGTGACAAAAAAAACATGTTTTTTAGTTGATCTAATATCGTGAAACGCGGACTCATTTATTCATATCAAATACGAGTACAAACCACAGTTTAAAAAAACCAATACAGAAAAAGCCCCATCTCATAGAAAGTAACATGAAAAGGTACACGTACCTTTCATTTAACACTATGACAACATAATACGGTACCTTTAAAATTGTCAATTATTCACAGATTATATCCCAATCATCCCAAAAGGTTATCCCGCTGTGTCGAACAAAGTATCCCTACATATTCTACTATTGTCATCGAAACCAAAATTACTGTCAAATGTCACAAAGGCGCTTACTCTCGCCGGTGTTTGACAAATATTTGCTTTTAGTATTTCAAGTGTGCTTTATTGGAGATTTAAGTTTTTGCAAGACCACACACGTTTGGTTTTTTTTTTTTTTGTATTTGCGTCGAGTTATTGTAAAGGTGTTTTGACAATGAGACCGAAACGTGCGTCTGCGCAGTTTCGAGTGTTAAGCACGGTTTCGTTCGCGGTTTTAAATGTTTGTCTTCGCGAAAGTTTTATTACGTTTTTTCTTCGATTCGGTTTTTATTATAGGGTTTCCCCTGTGTTGCTCCGGGTTCTCTGTGTAGATTAACCAGTCTGCATCTATGCCTGGTAGCTAGAAAAAGGCAAGCTTTGATTTTAAATGGGTCATTACCAACTAAATTACTGCTGCAACTTACTGCACATCAACTTTATTATATTGGAAGGCAAACAAGCAGACGGATTTCCTGATAGTAAGAAAGTCACACTGCCTTGAGACACCAAAGGTGCTACCTAATGGTGCGTTGCCAACCTGAGGCCGGATTAGGTAAGGCGGTGGTACTAATCTGGGCGAGTCGCTGCGAAACTATACCATTTAGTAGGATGTCACGGTGCTAATGACGGTAAGCCTATGCTGCTGCTACGAGCATCTGGCAGGAAGGTAGGGATGGAAGATAGAAGGCGAAATTGCTCGAGTAAGGATCCACTGCCTTACCTATGCATATCACCATAATGATATGGTCGCGTAGAGCTGCCTGTAAAAGTATCTTCATTCCGGTATTCCGAAGAGGTTGGCAGAGGCACAACCTGAGCACCCACGACTAGCCATAGACACTAAGTTCCATAATGTGATAGGTAGGTGGCAAGCCTATCGTCAACCGGGATCATATCCAATCCCGGGCAATGTTATTTTTAGTAGACAATTATATGTATGTATTTTCTAATATTTTTGTTGCCTGACCTGGGGATCGAACCAGGAACCTCAAGAAGTCAAGTCCGACGTCGGACCGCTAGACAACAGAGGCGCGTTGCCTGTAAACTAGCAAAATAGGGTAATACCTCTGCAATTCTTCAGCAACGCACCTACAACATAAAAGATGTGTATAGTCTGAAGATGTCACTTTCCATTAGGACAGCCATGTGCTTTTGTCGCTGTCTTATTATATAAAAAGATAATAGGTAGCGAACCCCAGAACATTATGGAAACTTGAGAAGAGATAAAAAATGAAAGTGTACTTCCTTTAAGGAAGGCAGAAATTCTCTTTCCTTGAAGAAACTCAAATTTTATTCACCATATAAAATCTTCAACATTCAAGCAGCTTGTGAATAGCAGCTGTTTCTGGATATCAAAAACTCTACCACATTGTTACCACAGCCTTCCCTATTCCTGACATCTTCTGTGCTCATGGACTGCACATACCTAAAGACACAAATACTGATAGGCAACGTGGGCAATTCTAAGCAACCCTACCCACCAAGACAAGACATGACAATGGCAAGCATTGACTTTATGGCGACAGGAATGTTAAGGTACCAATCCGGCTGAACGACTACAAGGCACTCTACCACATAGGCAATACTGACTGCACTGGTGCGATAATCCAATTACTACCAGCAGACGACGGGGTCGTTACAAAATGACACCTAAATCATCTCTAGATCTTGATTAACTCAAGTGACAAGTTTTGTCAAAATCGAATCAGTCATTGAAAGAAGAGGCAAATATAGTCGTGCAAATTAAAGATTGTATTTATCTCAAACTGATTAAAGATAACCTCCGACAAAACCTACACGTAATGTAGCTAAGAACCATCTCGATCACGTCAGTTTTCAAATAAAAAATCTTTATGAAAATCGGTCGATCCTTTCAAATGTGTGGTGTCACTGACAGACACTGTGGTGTCACTAATAAGTCTGCGATACGAGTATAACAGCTCATAGGGCGGGCTGCTAGTTGAATATGAAATTGCCAGAACGAATGTATCAATATTTATTTTACACTCCAGTTTTATCTTAAAGCCATAACCTTTAGTCGTTATCATATCGAAAATGTACGAATTAACGGCGACAATTGTGATTGGTAGTGCCGCTTGCAATGCCAAGTGTCAAATACTCAAAGAATAAAACACGATATTATCCAGACGTTCATACCTACTCGGCTCGAAATAGGATGTAGCACAAGTTTAAGATCTTAAAATTTGATAAGAAATATTATGATTGCATGTAGTGAAAATAGTTCTGTGCTAACAAAATTAAGTGACTTTAATTACTCAGAATACAGTTGGTTTTAACAGGTACAAAACAAAATTATAGTAATTTGTATAATTTGCATTAATGCTTAATAAATAAAATAACTCTTATAGACCAAAAAAAATAAAACACAATAGCGCTTAATAGAATACAAATATTTATAGATTTTATCGCTGAATAACTTTTTTTTTGTTAACTTAACTAATAGTTAATTCACACGATATTTCAAAACTCTAAACAGTCCATAATCATGTTGATTACCATTTCGTCTTTGTGACCCAAGGACTATCTGACAGTGACCGCATATCAGCAATGAGACTGACTATCTTTGCATTCAATTGTTATAGGCATTGATCATAAACAACTAGAATGTTTATGGTTTTAATATTATTCTATTGGTGTTATATAAAATACTCATCTAGTTATGAAATAATAACTTAAAAAGTTATTAAAAACTACGATTTTAAGCGTTAAAAAATAGTCTTTACAAGCCGTGCAATAATAATATCCATAAATAAAAGCAAACATTAATGTTACCTACAAGCAGCCTGCCATATCTACAACATATTCTATGAGAATATGCCCACGCGCAGGGTTTGTATCGGAGCGACAGTAACTGCATCTTCCTGATAGCGTGGAGATAGCGGCCTCACACGACGTGAGTCACTTGACATACAGATAAACATTCAAACATTTGATTGTCATATACAACATTATATGTGACGTAATACTCTTTAGCTTAAACAGAATGTATACTATTCATTGTCGGCACTTGGTATAATTCCATCGAAAATATACACTATCAATAACACTTTTGGGTGGGTAGGTACTATTAGCGAATTTGTGAAAAAGTATAAGTGTTATTTGAAAATTTAATATATGTACTTCTCAGTTAAGAGTAATTGCTTATCTTTATTTTTTTAACTGTAAGTAAGATTTGAATTTTTTAATACTGAACCTTTAGAAACAAAACTATGAGTATCTAGAAAGCTAAATTTTATTGCTTAAAGTTTCACCATTATTTCCTGATATTAGATAATAAACAACCTAATAGATCTGATGTTTAAAAATCCATGTCGCCTAAATTCATCAAAGGTGATGAATTAGATATTAACCTGATGATGAAGTGATAAATTTCTATGGTTAGCTGTCCAGCCGTTAAGCCTAGAACCTAGAATACTGAATGAGGCACCGCGACATAATAGGTAAATATAAAAAAGGGTTTGTACAAAACTAAAGTTATTTTTTTTTGTAATTTGACAAAAATATTTTTTTTTAATTTGAGTTAATTTAACACAAAAATGTTGCTGTAAAGCATTTTATATCCAAAAGTCTGGTTGCTATAGCATCCCGGCATTAAGGCTAGAAGAATCGAACCTACATCAATCTACAATATTATTTATTATCAGGGGAACACTAAACGCTTTTAATGTGTTGGTTCAAGTACCTATACATACACTTAATCTCAATTTGTAGAAAGAAACATAGAAGGTGTTTAATAAATTTAGTTTATTTTATTATTTAGAAATTATATTAAATAAGTATAAAATCTAAAAACAATCTGGACAGACTATTTTTATTAATTTTTTTAAAAATCGTTGTTCGTTCCTCTGAATTTTTTTGCAGACAGCCGTATATCAACGTATTTGATGTAAAACAGAGCATATGTTAATTTTTTTTTTATTACCTATCCAATCTCTTGAAAGTAACAGACAGCGATATACCTACATGTATGCCAGGTGGCAACCCAGGTACATAACTGGCAACCAAGTTAACCCAACATGGTTATATTGGTCTTATACTTTAAGTCAGATCAATTTTTTACTGTATTTTAATACTGCAACATTCAATAAAAAAAAATATTTAAATAAAAAACGTTGTATTGTATCGTGGTATTTTTATGCAACTCAGTTTTAATATATTTTCTAATATACTACATTAATATATATTTTGATCAACCTTTATTGCAAAATTTAACAATGAAAAAAATGTTTGAAATGTAACATTGAACTTTGCCGGCGGCAAAATTAATTTTTGTTTAGGTAACGTAGAGTCCTCAATACTTACTCACCTGTTTATAAAAATAATTATGTGTATTAATAGATATACTTACCAAGATACACTAATTAAAAAAACAGATATGCCTAATGTAATTAATAAAGTAGTAAAGTAAAATTTCACCTAATAAAAAGTAATCTTTATAAAAACTAAATTGGCATTTAAAATCTCAATCAACAGCCAATCAAAATTGTTAACAAATTAAAAAAAGTTTTTAAAAGTAAAGAATCAATTCGTAAAAGAGACCATGGCATAAGGCGGTGGGTGTTCCAACGAGGCCCCGCCCTTATCGCCCCTCCTGTTTTGTCATTGGTTGTCTCTATCATGCGCATGAGCATGTCTCTACGGATCGTAACGCAGTCTAGATCATTCTCCAATGCGTATGAGACTGATTATACTGGAAAACGTATATCAAAATGCAACGTTTAAATGTATTTTAAATAATCTTGCCTTTGTTATTTAGCACTAGCTATCCCGGGCAACTTCGTACCGCACGCATTGTGCCACCTATTTTTTGTCGTATTATTTTTATGATTATTCTGCTTTTAAGAACTAAAACAAATCCATATAACTCCTTAAATATGGTATGTCTAGAGATTCTCAAGTTATTAATGTTAGAACGAGCCAGACTTTATTTTATATAACAGATTATACATTTGGGTATACCTAAGTACGTATTAGTAGATGTATAGGTATTTGGTAAATGTAAAAAGGTTTCCACCAAGACGCTGGTAAAAGATTAGAACGTCAAATTGTATAACAATAACAACGTGATGGAACTAAGAGAGTTATGGACCATAGGCCTCTTTTAGACATTACGTAGGTACCATAACTTACCTACAGTTTTTCGTCGCCTCGCTCAGACTAGTACTGCCTCATCTACCTATTTCTGTCGCTATAACATTATTGCTCAGCGCTATCGTATTCAGATTAAGCAGCAGAGTCGCCAGTATTTTTTTTCACACAAAAAGTTGACATCCTAGCCTCATCATCATCAGTCCGAAAACGTCCACTGCCTGACATAGACCTCCCCCAAAGAGCGCCACAAGTCACGGTCACCAGCCGCTTGCATCCAGCGGCTCCCCGTGACTTTGACCAGATCGTCAGTCCACCGGGTGGGAGATCGTTCAACACTACGTCCTCCGGTGCGGGTTGTTATCCTCATGTTGTTAGCCCAAAGTATTAGTATCCATTGGTGACATATTTTTTTATATTCATAAAGTTTTTTTTTTTAACTGAGCCTTGTTTCAGAAGGGCTAATGTACCTACACCCCTGACGTAAATTACTATCCAAAATCCTCAATTCAAATCCAGGCAGAGGCACGGATTATTTAAAAATATATACGTATTTCTTAGTCAAAGTAAGTAAAAAATCTAAATTTGTTTTAATATGTATCTATTTAAGTCATGCTATCGTGTTATACATTGGTATCGTTGGCATGATTATAAAAGTTGCTTATTTTGGTTTTAGATCAAAAAGTGTAATTTGTCGAAAATACGGCAATTCATAAGACTATGTGTGATAAATTACTAAAATAATCTTCCGGTATTTCTTATTTCATTTTGCTTTGTTTTGAAGCTTTTTAGTTTGTCTGCTTTTTTAACCATATGTCCAGGTTTTATGAAGTTAAGAATACTCTTTATAAACTATTACAACCTAATGGCAAAATCACGATAATTTTAAACTTAAAGAACCATTTCTATGTTGGAAGCATATGCTGCGAAACTTTAAATTGTCGTAAAAAAAGAATGTCTGGTTCTTCATTGGATCTTGAGCTGTAGTGGCCATACGAAATCTTTGTAACAGATACTCCATTCTCTTACACAATGCCGCATTAAGTACAGCATGAGTACAATTTGTTCCTTCCCACACTTATCTACAAATTGTAGCTAGTTTCAAGCAATTGGTACAAATGCTATTGATGTTTGAACAAGATGCTGACGACTAATGGATTGTACTACAAAATAGCATAAAATATTTTATTGCTTACAGTCTGGCATTTTAAGTGATTGGCCAAGGATTTAGTCTTTAGATTTGACTAGATTTAGTACAGAATAATGTTGTTTTATTGTTTGTCAAAGTTGTTAAAACAATTTGTCTTATAAACTAAAATAATGTTTTTGTTTGTGACAGATATTCTTATAATACAAAATATGTTGTGAAAGTTTGAAACAATAGTTTTATCTTGATAAAACTGGATTTATATTTTTTATTGACGAGGAAGCAAACAGAAATGTGAGTCTACATAGAGTAAGCCATTCTTGGGCCAATGTATTCCTTTTTTATAAGAAACTTCCCGATTATACAAATTATCTTCTTTAAAATAAATTTAAAATCTCGTTTTGAAATGAGTTATCGAAAAGAGGTGCTATAAAAATGCTGAATATTTAGTGGATATCCACTTTGCTGAGTGCTTTGGATTAATTGTCCTTTATCTGATGTAAATGTCATAATGTATTAGCTGTTATGTAAGATAAAGTAAGTATTCGTATTGCTAATTAATTTATATAAATACCTACTACAAACGTATAATAGATATATTTTGATAATGAGTAAAATTAAGAAGACTCTCTGTTTCTTTGAAATCAGCATGCGCTCTTAAAAAAACTAAAACGAGTATATTTTATGGTATTTTTAATACACTATACAAAATATTTGGAGTATATACGATTATGTAAGTATAACAATTTGACTAGCGCTGCCAAAGTTTACTACATTATTTTACGCGTACCTATTGTAGTACCAATAAATATAAGTTTTTTTATGATATTGGAAGGCAAACAAGCAGACGGATTTCCTGATGTTAAGAAATTCACGCCGCCTAGAGACAACAAAGATGGTAATGGTGCGTTGCCAACCTGAGGCTGGGATGTTAGACCTCGAGCAAAAGTAAGTTTACCGGCTATCTTACCCTACGAACCGGAACACGTCATGACGTTATGGCGGCAGGAATAGGTAAGGCGGTGGTACCAATCCGGGCGAGTCGCTGCGAAACTCTACCACCTAGTCAGATGTCACGGTATTAGTGACGATGAGCCTATGCTCGCCTTTTACGAGCTACTTGGCAAGGAAGGCAGATGGTCTATTCTACAAAGAAGCCCGGACCAACACAGGGAATCAAAATGTATAAGTAAGTAGGTAGTTTTAAAACTTACAGATCACACAGAGATTGTGAGATACAAGGCGATCGTACGGCGCCACTTATAATCTCGACCTTGCAGCCCCTGGAAAATACGGCTCTGTTTCTCTGTGTAGTTCCGCTTCTATCCGTTGGTAGGATAATAGGGTAAGTTCCTATCCGACAAGTACGCCCCTGCTTTTCAGTGTTTGGCCGAGTTTCTATAGGTACCTAGATATTAGGTTTAAACAGACCCGTCACAGGTTCCTCTTAATAAGCGATATGTGATTAGACTATTTTCTATTCTATTCTAGATGGTAATTGCTCATAGCGGCCCGCGGAGATTTGAAAGCCTAAAAGTATCACAGTCTTTTTGGTGAGTTTTTGGGAACGAGCACGTTGTTAAAGGATATCCAGTGAAGACATATGTATGACAATATCGCCAAAGGTTACAAGTACTTTGAAGGTCTTAAAAAAGGTAAGAAACCTCCTAAGAATCGCACGATGTAGAAAGAGAGTGAAATGCTAAACATTTTTAGAAAAGCTTGGGTTTTATTATGTTACCAACACCGTGACCATAATTGAAATGTCAAAATTATTAGAAGTCGTACCCTCTGTATGCAGTGGGAGCACTGATTTTATGGCAGAATTAGTAAGTCTAAGTAAAAAAGTAAATGAAATAACACGATACTTTCTAAAACTAAATCACACCAATACAGTGTGCCAAATGTACTAAGCATTGCCAACAAAAAGACCTTGTTAAACTAACAAGTCACTGGTTAACACCTAAAGGCACTTAGCTAAGTAGATAAAAGTATCTAGGTGCAAATGCAATTTGTCCCTTTCAATAGTATTTACAGACGCACTATATTTCATGTCAGTTATTTTTTTATGACAGAGGTCAGCGAACACACACATGGCTCTTCTGATGATAAGAGATAGCCGTGGCCAAAATACACCATAGACGTTATAGGTCGCTGTCCTGTGGCCGGGATGTTAGGCCTTTTGTGTAAATTTACCGGCTACCCTACCATCCAACCTGATCATGACAGAGTCATTATAGCGGCAGAAATAGGTAAGGCGGTGGATCCCTACCCGGGCAAATTGCTGCCCAGAACTCTACCACAAGTGGGGAAACATATTTTGATAAAGTTATCTAAGGAAATATATGTATTTGAAAATTGTGTATAAAAAAACATATTGTCGACAAGTACAAGTCTTATTTAAAATGTGTACCTACATGATAGACTTTGACAAATTGTTTTTATTTACTAAGTATTACCAAGTATTAATTTCTTGAATCTGTATTTTGAGTTGTATCTCAAGAACGGATCTAACGATTGTCGTGATCTCTGATTTTCTTGATTTATTCTGCCTAGAAAAGCAGAATACCTAACTATCAAAGTCATTTGAAAAACTAAGATAAAAGTCTCAGGGCATGCACTGGGTAGTACAGCTTAGAAATTAGCTTAGGTACATTTTACATAAGGTCTTTAATAATCTTAATGCCATTTTAATATAAATTGGTCTAGTAGTCTTGGTACAAAAGCGTAAAAAGTTTAGCAGTTTGAAAAGAATAAGTATTTACACACCTACCCACTAAGACAAAGCATAACATCTATTAAACGTCTAAGTAACCACTACTTATGAAAGTTTATTTTGTACTTATCTTAAAGAATATAATCTTAACAATATGAGCGATTAAACCTATTAGATATTATCTTATATAAAATAAATATGTACGGGCATACTTAAGTGTTGAAAATTGTTCTCTTGGCAACCTTTTACAATAGCGTGTAATCGACAAAAAAAGGATGTTTTATTTGACCAAAAATTTTAAGCTGTAGAATATATTTTTTTACCGTTATTAAAAAGACAAAAAGATAACAGTTTTTTTTATACAATTAGTACACACGTGTCCCATCAACAAAAAAGATGTTGACAGGGTATTACCAGAGGTTGAAAAGCTAAAGTCTTGTAAAAGTAAGTTTGACAGCTTCAATATTCTACCATTTGAAAGATACAAGGTTCTTCAAGTCAAAAACAGCTTGCACACAAACATACACATAAGCACGCACTGCACTGCACTGTAAGGGCTAATTTTATGACGGCAGAAAAAGTCGTAACGATACAAATCACGCTGAGTTTGATACGGATACAGATGGAATAATTTACTTACCAAATTCAAAATTATCTCACTGAACAACGATAAAATCTTTTTTTTGTCAGTGTCTATTTCTTGACCCTGGTTCTTTAAAAGGGTGTCTTCTTGTTAACGAGCCACTTATTAAATCAATGATTTACTTATTTCTCTATTTAATAGAAATATTTTGTAATTTTTCCTAGATGTTAATTCTTTAACAATACAATGTACTTAGAGCAAATTAAATACTTTTACGCAAAAAGATATTTCAATGTATGATTTGATTTAACACTAATATTATTATTTTATAACCAATTAGAAGCTTAATCGAATACAATATTTTTTGACCACAATAACAAAATAGGATTACATGACGGTGTAATAGACAGCCCGGCCAGCACGCGCTAGGCGCGCCGAAAGGTATTCACATAACAAATATTTACAAAAGTTCCAACGCCCATTGTGTCGGCGTTACCTAAAGGTTATCTTATCAATTGTTTACCCACCAAACACCGCTCTGTTTGGTGACAGGCGCTCGTGTGTCTGTCCGTTTGTCTCCAATGTTAAATAATCTCTTATCTAAGTAATCGAAGAGTGGATTAGGTCTCAGTTCCTTAGAAGTTTCCTGTCTGGTATATTTGTAGAGCCATTTTGGTTTAGTTTGACGTAGTGCTTAGCACAGTATGAGTAATGGTGTTTTTAAAAAGCATCTCTATCTTTATCCTTTAAATATGCCAATTCTAATTTTATACTATTGGGCCCCGTTGGTATCTGGGTCTATTAAAAAATGTCGCTAGTGATAGAGTGTTGTGGCCCTTTAACAACTCATTCGGGTACCGATCCACCGCATTACCTATCATAATTTACCACTTGTACCATAGACCTAAGACATCGGCCTCAAGGCAATGACGCACCCACAACATTTATGATGGCTACGGTTGTCACTTAGCATCAAAAGATAATGTCGATGCTTCTTGTCTGCTATTCATAATGAGAAATATGAACTTTCAGGAAAAAAATTTAAGAACTGTGTCTAATCTCATTGGTGAGTATTTTATCAATATATTAAGTCTATATTATGTATTTTGGGTTTATCCGAAAAACCATAAAATTAGAATAAATGTGGGCAAAATGAGAGCGCTACGGCCAATCTGTGTGTATAATGCTCGCTGATCGCATTCGTAACAGTGAGATCCGAGAAAGAGCAAATAGAGGAAGTAAAGAGTGTGATTGAAAGAAAATGTTGGTTCTAATCTGAGAAAGGGCATGTGCCGCTGGTTTAATCATGTGGAAATAATGAAAAATTAAAGAGCCAACGTGTCTGATAAAAGGGTATCGCGAATGTGGAGTAAGCTAGGTTTGCAAGGATCATGAAATTTGGCACTCGATAATCTTTGCCTACCCCGTAAGGGACTTAGCGTGAAGTTATTTATGTACATTAAGTCTAAAACACTTAGTCTTGACTATACATACCTGTATTTCCCAAACTAATCTTAATTATAAAATATTCGTTTACAAATATCCACAGGAAAATAACATTTATGGGAAAACACGAATAAGCCATTTCTAATCAATTGTGAGATGATATCTCTATTTTAAACACTAAACTTCACTGTATATTAGCCTGCCTTGTTTACAGGAAAACTTGGTTAAATGATTTCTAATCTCATTGACCATTGTAGAGAAAACCCTTTATCCAAAACTAAAAAACGTACCCTTTATTACATAGCCTTTCATTCCCAAACAAATCTTAAATAGCATGTTTTCGCTAACAACATATCCACAAAAAAAGTGAAATTTAGGAAAAATTTGGATCAACTATTTCTTATCTAGTTGGAGAGTTTATATCTATTTTCAACACTACAATACGTTTTCTTTATTATATATATACACACATCAACACTGTCTAGGGATATTTTGTATTTCTTAATTTTTTTGA
>NJDD01000881.1:983041-1017725 GCA_002245505.1 Calephelis nemesis
CTCACAAACACATTTGGATTAAATAAATAATATTACACATGCTGTTAACCCGTGACTTCGTCAGCATACATGTTGGTCCGGGCTTCTTTGCAGAATAGACTATCTAACTGCCTGACAGGCAGCTTGTAAAAGGCGAGCATAGGCTTACCGTCACTAACACCGTGACATCAGACTATATATAGATGGTCGAGTTTCGTAGCGATTCGCCGGGATTGTTGATATCACCGTTTTACCTATTCCTGCAGCTATAATGTCAGTGCTTGACTTTGATGTGTTCCGAACTGGAAGATAAGGTAGCCAGTAAACTTACTTTTGCTCGATGTCGAATTTTCGGGCGTCGAGTTGGCAACGCACCATTACCACCTTTGGTGTTCCTAAGCGGCATGAATTTCTCACAAACAGGAAATCTGTCTGCTTGTTTGCCTTTCAGTAACCATTATAGTAGTGGGCCGTAAAAGCGTGACAAACAGACTTTCGCATTTACTATATTACTAGCCATTTGCCCGCGACTTCGTCAGCGTAAAATAATTACAATTTTATAAAATTTTTCGTTTCCCGTTACAGTCATTCGGAGTTTGAATTTTGAAAAAAAAAACTGTATTTAAACTTAGATCTATAGCTTTATGCATATTATATTTCATCAAAATCTTTTAAGCGGTTTACCTGTGAAAGGGCAACAGACAGACAGACTTTCGCATTTATATTGGTGTGGATTTATGGATGTACTTAGAGTTGAGAGTTAGTAGCTGATTTTAATGACAAATTATAGGTGACTACTTAAGAAACATTTCCTCATTTGCTACTTTACATTTGTACCTCCTTATAAAACAATAAAATTCAAGGTAGCCATTATTCTTTGCACATAAAATGTATCACATCAATAGCACTATATAATTATATTTGTGCCTAAGCTCTTTTAATGACTGTCTTTATTAGTCTTGCATTACGAGTATGTTTTTCGTTTCTAAACCAGCTTTTCTTCCGATCGATTAAATCTTTGAAAAAATAATATAAATAATCTTTATGCTACCTTTAATACCTCCAAGAATATTTGTATGTGTACAAATACAAAGAGTCATGGTGATTGGTTAAAAGTAACAAACAAACTTATATTCTTATTTATTAGTAGTGATGCATGAAAAAACAAGTAATTGTGTTATATTTTATTATTATAAAATAATTTAACACAACACTAATAATACTTAGTGAGCTGTAATATTGGATAAATGTTTTCTGCTGCTTCTGCAAGCTATTCAATATTTAAAGTAATGTTTCCAAGTAAATGGGTAGTAGTCCCATCAGCTGCTGTTCTTTGCATTTCCACTTGAGACTAATCTAGCAGAGCCAATGGTCAACCTAAAAGAAACATTTTATGAGAATTACATTATTTTGTTAATACAAGACAATTGTAGTTAGCCTTAATACAGTTAATAGAGTAATAAGTCCACATTTTTTTTTCTGTCAGTGTGGAAGTTTCAGAATTTGAAATTCATGCATCTTATATCTGATCTTAATATAAATTTTAATGACGAATAAAATTACCTTGGAAAATTGGAAAAAATACATTTGGGAAGAGATTAACACTTACATTCAGTTTTCCATGGCCAAATCTAGATCCCATAATAGCTATTTAACCATTGTTTATTTTAGACAAGAAACTAGCTTAAGGTATGCCTCTATCTGTGATTTAAGTATACCAGCTAGTCTCTACTTTTCAATTTAAATAAGAATACCTACAATTCTTATGGTACAGACGATTACAATCTTCTTGCCAAAGTCGTATTAATTTTGATAGGCCCCTCGACCCTGGGACCGTTGTAGGACTTGTAGCTTGTAACCTGAGCCATGTCATATCACATAGGTTATAACTTATAAGCTATAACATTTGTAGCTAAATATTCCACCGGGCTTTCTTCCGATACTCTGATAGAACGTCTTTCCATGGCAAAACGGAAATAAAATGAAGCAATGCCACTTAAACCATCAACAGTCGAATCAATGATGTGCTAATCACTCAATATATCAAATTCGAATCGTGTGTCGCACCACTTGTAAGTGCATAGTACCTACATATTTCAGTCTATTTTTTCAAGTGCACATAAATCACCGAAACATAAAATTTATTGGAACTTTGCAACAAATATTGTTTAAAGTGAAATAACACTTTGTTTATAGTAAAATGTCAAATGTCAATCTTAAAGCCGCAAAGTCAAAGCACGAGTAGTGAGACATGGCCAGCCGTAAAAAAATATTTATTACTTTCATGATTTTAACGGGTTTAGCAAATTACTAATAGTAATTTTACCCTAAATTTTACGGTTCTGTTTCTTTGAAAGGTCGTGTAATATTTTAATCGTATGAATCATTCGTAAATAGCAATATTTATGAAAATACTGTTTTTAAACTGTTTACAATTATTAAATGTTGAAACACACATCAAATATGATTCTGCTAATGAAATGAACTGTAGATGAATCGCCGAAAAGGCGCGACCATTTTACCAAAAAATATATGAATTGCTGCAATATTGCTACAATTCACGAAATGAATTCCTTTTAGATGAATTGCTAAAAGTGGCGGTTTAAGACCCGCTGCATGTTAAAGTATAAAGTATCTTAACGCCCGTAAGGCAGAGGCACAACCAGGGCACCCACGACTAGCCGAAGACACTAAGTACCACAATGTCAAAGGTGGCAAGCCTATCACCAACCGGGCACATATCTATTCCCGAGCAACATTTTTTTAGAAAATAGAAAATCCCGATCCGGAATTCAAACCTCATGAAGTCAAGTGCAATACTTGGACCGCTAGACCACAGATATCATACAGAAAGTCTGCCTGTTCACTTTCCGAACTCCTAAAAACATTGAATTTTAACAATTAAACACAATAATAAACAATATATCAAAGACAGATGACAATAAACCGAATCATAAATTTTACAGCCGTTTTCAACGAACACACAGCGCAAAGTAGAAACTTGTGTATGTTTATTTTGTGATAGGGATGAGTACAAAGTTGCCTTTCTTAAAACCTTTTTTCGGCGGTTTTTTAATAATGACTCCAATAAAAGAGGTGGCTTTACATTGCACGGCTGTTATGATTTTTTCAAGGAAAGGTAGGTTGGTAAAATATTTATAATGTGCGGTGACACCTTGTATTGTTTTTTTGATAAAATAGCGGACTTCTTGGTAAGTGATGTGTTGTGGGTTTCAACATAATATGAAGCGAATTATGAAGATTAAGGACATCTAATCCGAAAAACCACTAACCGCGAGGCTTGGGTTTGATTCCAGACGGGGGCAAGCATTTTTGTAATGAACATCCTACGTATTTCCAGGTTTTTATATGTTATAGGAAGGCAAACAAGCAGACGGATTTCCTGATGGTAAGAAATTCACGCCGCCTAGAAACACCAAAGATGGTAATGGTGCGTTGCCAACCTGAGGTCGGGATGTTAGGCCTCGAGCAAAAGTAAGTTTACCGGCTACCTTACCTTCCGAACCGGAACACGTATAAATAACCGGAATAAAATTATGAGTGTGAGTGTTTATTAAATTTATACTAATACTGGCTTTTGGCCGCGGCGTTGCCTGCGGGTTTAATGGTCCCATAGGATTTTTTTCCCGGAAAACAATCTTATGTGTTAATCCAAGTTACCTTTTATGTGTGTGTGCCTAATTTTCTGCTGGTTCCGCCATGTGGAAAGAATGACAGATGAAAGATTGACAAAGCAGATATACAATGCGAATGTGGATGTATTGTGGATTATCCGAGGGTGGTGTCAAAATCTCCTAAACCGGCGTGTTTGTATGCAAAGGGTAATGAATGTGAAGGAAGCAAGACAGGTTTGTCAGGATCGTAAAGTCTGGCACTCGATACTATCTTCATACTACGTAAGGGACTTGGCGTGAAGATATGTATGTATGTACATTTCAAAATCAACGACTACTTACTATAAAACAAATAATTAAAAAAACAATTTCCAATAGACCAAGTTGTGAATCTAAACCATTTTCGAATTCCCTTGGATACACATAAAAAAATTCATTAAAATCCGTCCAGTCGTCTAAAAGGAGTTCAGTAACAAATACACGAACATAAGAATTATTTATAGAAAGATACGAGCTGAACCAGCAAACTTCGTATCGCTTGACATTAATGCTTCGATAATAGAGCAGTCTGTCGGATACAATATGAAACATTCCAAAATCAACAACTACTTATTATTAAAAAAAAAAAAACATTTTCCAGGAGACCAAATTGTGAATCTAAACCATTCTCAAATTCCCTTGAACACACAGAAAAAGTTTCATCAACATCGGTCCAGTCGTCTAGAAGGAGTTCAGTGACATACACACGAACACAAGAATTATATATATAAAGATAGCGAAGTAAGCTAATACATATGATGAAATATTACAAAAACAATTCAAACTTCATCTGGGTGTCTGATAATATCCATAAACTTTAAATAACGGAAGTGGTAACATTATTAATTCACACTTCCGATTAAACTATCGAATCGTTTGATAAGATTTATTTCAGACATCCCAGTTTTATGGGAGTTTGAAGATATGCAGTTGGGCAACACACATATTTTTGGTTTACAATATATCTACATCTACCGGTTATACATATAATATAATAGATGTTTCCCGCGGCTTTGCCTGCGTGGTTAATAATCCCACAGTAACATCTTTTCGGGATAAAAACTATCCTATGTGTTAATCCTCGGATTATCCTCGGAGTTACCCTCTACATATGTCCCAAACGTAATGAAAATGGTTTCAACAGTTTTTGAGTAAAGGAGTTACAAACAAACAAACTTTCGCGTTTATTATATTATTAGGATAATATAAAGTGCTATCGTTATTTTTATGATTGTCTCTCTGGTTTAGTTTCCTGGTGTTGGATTTGACTTTACGCGGTCCCGAGATCGATATCTGGGCAGGCGGCAATTAAAATAAATTTACTTCTTTAAATATTTGATATTTTCCACTGTCCACACTTGGTAAAACTTAATTACTTACTAAACATTCTTATGTTTAAGGAATTTTACGTATTACCTATACTTTATTATTTTATTAATAGCTTACTGCTATCGCTTATTACTCTAATTTATCTTGTTGAAGTTGTTTGTTTGTTGAGTTGTGTTGATGGCAAACAAGCAGACGGATTTCCTGATGATAAGAAATACACGCCGGTAGGTGGTAATGTTTCGTTGCCAACCTGAGGCCGTAATGTTAGGCCTCGAGCAAAAGTAAGTTTACCGGCTATCTTACCCTCCAAACCGGAACACGTCATGTCGTTATGGCGGCAGGAATAGGTAAGGCGGTGGTACCAATACGGGTGAGTCGCTGCGAAACTCTACCACCTAGTCAGATTTCACGGTATTAGTGACGGTAAACCTAAGCTCGCCTCTTACGAGCTGCCTGGCAGGAAGGCAGATGGTCTATTCTGCAAAAAAGCCCGGACCAACACAGGGAAAACAAATTTTAATATCTTGTTGATAAGAACGCCATCTTTTTTTCTCAAGACGAACTACTTTGTTTCCAAACTGTATGGTGCGCCATCTGTGATCTTTTATCGTTATCATCAATATATCTGTTTGTGTGTGTCAAATGCATGGTAGTGTGGGTAATACTTAATTGATTGATATAATGTGCTTTATAAGCATTTTAACTGAAAAATGTTAGCGTTCTGCACTTTTCCTATACATAAACTATAAGTGTCCCAAATTATATGTTCCTCCGTCAGCGCAATTTTCGTGAAAAGTGGTCCAAAGTTTTTGCTTCTCGTATTAATATACAGATATAATACTAAAGATGATAATGTTAGATTCTAAACTATTCTTCTCCAAGTAAAAACAAGCGACGATTTTAGTTTGACATAATATTTTTAAGTTACAAATTTCTGTGATATCTTCATAAAAAGGCATAAAAAGTAGATACCAAGTGTTCAAATCCGATTGAGCAGGACATCGTAAAATCTGATACGGATTTTAAAGTGTTAACAATAAGTATTTATTCGTATTTCTTTGTGAATGCGATGCTAAGGCGAGATATGGCTAGCGGGTAGCTAGGAATGTCGTGGGTTTTAATCTGGATAAATCCTAAAGTATGTCTTGCCATAGAGTTCATGTGCACTTGGTTCCAAAAGTCGAGATGCGTTCGGAATGCGTCATATCGAAAATATTTAAGGTGTTCTTTTGCTGATAAATATTTAGTCAATACACTTCTTTGTTGGTGGCAATAAAGAAGTTCGACTTATAGTAAGGATATAGGAGCGAGATGCGTACGATTTTTATTTTGAAATGTGTTTGAATTATCTTTATGCACTTTTGTCTCTTGCTGTACCGTTGTTGTGAATTATTTAGGTCTTTATCATAAAAAGACACTTTTTGGTATTTCTTTCCAATGTAAGGTTAAGACTCTATACAGTTGCAGATAGCTATATGAATGTTATTGTTTAATCTGGGTGAAACCTGATTGTAATATGCCACAGAGTCATTATTAAATGTGTATTTTTAGCGAGGGTATCTCTCTTAAAAGAAGGGAGGGAGGGCTCTTTCGCTAATGTAGTCATAATCTTATAATTCGAATATGTCGATTATTGTATTAGTGCCTTTAGTTGGACTTGATAGTTAGCTCATATTCAAACTACCGTCTAGTCAGGAAATACTTGACACGCTGAGCTCCATTATTGAATTATGTCATCTTATGTGTCGGTTCGGAGGGTAGAATAGTCCTTGAATTTCTACAAGGTAATGAAATCTGAACATTAAGCAACGGTCTGTTGTCATATTTCTTGTCTAGAGTTGTTGGTCGAGTGGCTAGCGTACACGCCTAACTACACCGACTAACTGCGAGGCTCCAGTTCGATTCCCGATGGGGACAGGCATTTGTGTGTCTGCATTTCCGGGTCTAGGTGTTTATTAATTTGTTTCTGGTATCTATTTAAGTATTTCTATGTATTATAATCGTTGTCTAACAATAAAAATAAATACAAGCATGTAATTTGCTCACTTTGGAGTTAGGTTCAATTTGTGTAACTTGTCCAGAGATATTTATTTATTACTTCGAAATCTGTTTTCCATTATCTTCTATATAGACTTTAAAGACGTTAGTATCTGTTACATATACTAAGTGTGCACTCCCTCTTCTCTACCGCTCTATAGTAATACAAACGCAATGGTGCAAGTGAATCATTGCTTGTTATAAGGCGATGAATTTGTTTCTATTTGCTATTACAAGAAGTGATAGAGACGTTACTGTGAGAACCTGATTTACACATACATGCATGTTAGTGGGTGGTCGACGCCGGGACGGGACATAAAATTAACATTTTAGTCTTTGGCTTAAATTGCGGATACAAGTCTTAGCTACCACCCATCTCGCCAATTAAGAAAATATAGCACCGAAAAAACTAGTTGTGTTCGAATCTTATTACAAACATCGTAAGAAAGTATACTTTAGTAGCTTTACTAGTGTTATAAATTCCGCATTTATTAATAGAAATAACTTGATTAACACTAGAATACTCAATAAATTTTATTAAGTTTTTATTAATCGCCTCTGTGGTCTAGAGGTTCAGTTGTTGGATTTGACTGCATGAGGTCCTGGGTTCGAATCCCGGGTCGGGCAACAAAAAGAAAATTGTATTTTATTTAATTTTTCTAATAAAAAATTTTGCTCGGGAAAGGATATTGTCCTGTCGCTGGGATATGAGGCCTATTATGCAAGTCTATTTTACCTAACCCTAAACTATTCTTAACAGAAGATTTGGAGCATCACGGTTTTATTTCAAATTGCTGTAACGTGACTCAAATTCAATCAAATAACCAGAAAAAAACAACAGTGTCTAAAATACCTATTCCAAGGTTTAAACTGGTATTATAGTCTTCGTTACTCTTAAATGCAGACTACAATATCAACTCAACTTTACTGTAGTCTTTTACAGTTAGTATAGTAAGAGTACTTGATTTTTATTTGGGAAATGACAAGTCGCAGTTTCTATTAAATCCGAACTCGTTTACCGCTACATAACTTAAGCAACGACCGCCTCGTTGGTCGAGTGACTAGCGTACACGCCTAACCGCGAGACTCTGGTTCGATTCCCAACGGGGGCAGGCATTTTTGTGATGAACAATTAGATGTCTGCATTTCCGGGTCTGGGTGTATATTAAATTTGTTCTGGTATCTATTCAAGATATTTCTATGGATCGGTATCGTTGACTAACACCCATATCATAAGCAAATAATTTGCTTACTTTAAAGTTAGATTCAATTTATGTATTTTGTCCAGAAAACATAACATAATAGTAAGCACATGTTAATTGCACATGAATTTTTTCACTTTAAAACTAAGTAAACAGATCACAATAATTGTATACTAATTAAAAATGTATACTTATACATACAAGTGTGTATAAAAAGTTTTACTTTAAAAAATACTATTTTGACTTTTAAGAAAAAAATACTTTTGTAAATGTTAATGACACATTATTTTTAAAATCCAATCATGTTTGTTGTAAATCTATTGAAACAAAAAATGCTAAGCTAATGTAAAAAGATATTATGTTTTTTTAATCCTTAAAAATTCAAATTGCTGCTTAACCCTTGTTTAACATTTAATTTAACTATAGTTTTAATTATGGGCAAAAGAGATCCCTTACCATCAGCTAAACCACTTGCTCATTTTCCTATCCCATAAAAACATAAATACAACTAGCGCTTATGGCTAATTAAAAAGCAATGTTGCAAAGGGATCACATTGTTCAATAATGACAGCAATGCGCTTTAAAGGGTTAGGCGATTGCGAATAATCATCACGTCCCTAAAACATCCTACGCTTGAAATTCAACCCATTGAATGGGCACATTTTTATTTTGCACAATAACCGTATAGCACGAGTGTTGCACGGGGCGGGACGACCGGCGATTATATTTTTATTTCTTTTTTTTCGCCGTAGATACCTTTTACATCGCCGTTCAATTACCGAAGCGAGTTTCACTGTTGGAATAATATGGATCGGTTTATATTTTCGACCACCTAATAAGAGTAATCTATATATAAAAAAAAGTCATTTTTGTAACAACACTCAAGATCTGCTGGACCAATTTTCATAGTTTTTGATTCTTTGGATTTGTCTTCGCCCCGAAAAGCAGAATACACCTTAAAAAAGTGATTATAAAAGATGAATCGTAAAGACGTGATAGTTAAACCGATTAGGCTGAAAATTGATAGCGAGGTAGCTTATAACCGGGAGAAGGACATGGGGTACATTTTATCCCTTACAACAGCGAGGAAACTTGAAAAGACAACATTTTAATTTTTCCCATACAAACTGAATGGGCGGAACGAAGTTCACCGGAACAGCTAGTATTATTTGACATATGTAGCATATGCTATTAATCATGATTCAATATTAGTTGCTGATGATTCTCCCCTTCACGTCAAATATAAAAGTTGTCGTCAAGTTGACTTAAAAGAGGAAACATCTGAAATGATATGCAAATTCTCCGCTTAGCTTGATGAAAATAATCTTAAAATAAACATTTTTTATGATAAAATTAGTAGAATTTCATGCTTATTATAAGGAAACTAAGAAGTTAGACGTTTTCTAAATAAAAATTAATAAATTTTAAGATTGGAAATATCGTAATGACGCTGTATTTAAGTTGAAATATTTGTATATGTTTTGAGAAGAAGAAGGGAAGTGTCAGGTTTTAGCGTATCATGGATATGTTTCCTCAGTTCTACAATATGGCATCCCTTTTCGGGGCAATTCTGTTGATTTGATTAAAATCTTTAGAGTTCAATAAAAGTGTATAAGAGCGATATATAGTGTTAATCAGTTGCACTCTTGTAAACCATTTTTTAAATACTTGAAAAATTTTACCTTTAATTTGTTTATGTATTTTGGCTGTACGTGTATACGTAAAAAAATTTCATCATTTGTTTAAAACAAATGCTGAAATTTTAGGAATTTCACATTTTAGAAATAGTTAGAAATTGCATGTGCCTTGCCAATATTGTAGCAATCATACTCAAATGCCTCACATGTTGTATTTATTACTCTTGAATAATGACTTCATGCAAATTGAAAATTGGCAACAAATATTATGTCACTTTAATTACTCTTGCACATAACACTAGCGATTTATTAACATTTAATTCTTAAAAAATTCAATGGATCCGATAAACCAATCTATTGTTTATTGTTAACTAATTGTAAATAATTCGTTATTATTGTGTTCTACAATAGATATTCGAAATAACATACCCGATTTGAACTTCCAGTTTGCATTAAATCGAGATTCAGGAGTAACTTACAGGTCGGGAATAGAATCTGAACCTCGTTGATAGTTATTAGAATAAGACACGTACGCTAACTTCTCAACCGGGTGGTCATATATAAAAATATTCTTAAATTGTAACTATTGTTTGAAATTTAGGTTACAACAAAATTTCCCGTTAAATATAAAATTTAAAATTGTTTATTAATAATCTTAAGATATTTAGGCACCTGTTTACAGCTATTTTGACATCGTTATTATCGTTAAATTCAGACACCTTTTTATAACTGTACATTCCAAATATAAACTAAAATATTTTTATAACACATAATCGATAGAAATTGGCATCAAAATAATTTTGTAAATGGTATCCATATTAAGATAGTGCGCCCACGCACCCTGATTGCACTCGCCTTGACATTAGTTCGACTGTCGCGACTGAGCTGCGTTTCTCTCTGCACTTAAACCGTGACCACATACTGAAGCTATATTTCTTTTGGAAAATAAACACAAACATTATATGTACTATATTATTTTTTGTAGTTGGTAAACAGTGTTAATCCATTTTTATTTTATAAACTTTGTATCATATTTTTACAAGTTTTAAAAAAATCTCTCTTAATAGTAATGATGTTCTCGTTTAAAAATATTTATCTAAATAAAATTCTTGGCTTTGAGGTTTTTTAAGCATCTTATAAATTGAGGAACATCATGATATACAAAAAGAAAAAGTGACTGACTGACATAAAGTTGGCATATAAACTAAACAATCTGCTAGAAAATGTTTCTAAAATTTTCACACTTCAAAGAAATAAAATAATGAAAGTTTTCATTAGTTTTGAAGTGTTCATAACGTTACATTTTATTTTTCTATCTAGTTCATCACCAATATACTTTAGAGTTTAGTTTAATGACAATAAAATGTTATGATATTATAAAACTGTTACATAAACATGGTGTTACAAACTGTTACATAAACATAGAAAATGGAGGTGAATGGTGGTCAAAGTAACTCTTAAAATTCCCATTATCCTACTGAGTTTGGACTTATTAGTAAAGGCACTGCTTAATATGTATCAAATCTTTGTAAAATCTTTGTAAATGTAAACTTTCAGTGATTTGCGTATATAAATTCGAACGTGTTTGCTATGAAAATTTAATTTTCTTAGATACTAGTAGAGGCGCTGTTTAAAGTTTTGATACAAACAATTTACGGAGACACTAGTGAGTATAGTGCCTTGAACTCATGATAAGGGCTGAGTATTTCCAATTCTACTGCTGGGTATACACTTACCTATAAAATGTTGTCACATGAATATTTTTTGTCTTGACTCACCTTCATAAGGTTATTATTACCCAAAAAAACATAGTAGTACTATTTAAATTATGCACTTCGGCTATATTAGTCAAGCTTCGGAAATCCGAATGTAATTTTAAAATATCTGTATAGAGTTGTTATTACATAATTAATTATTTCGCTTAAATTTAGATTAGGTCAGCCAAATTTAAAAATTAAAGTGTAAAAAGAGTAAAAAGTGTAAAGCCGAAGCGCACAATTTAAATAGTAGTACTATACATTCTTGTCAGAAACTGAGTATAGATAACAAAGTTCTGAACATGTGTCCACAGCCTTACCAACTCACACCATGTAATACCGGCTCTTCCGGACAAGATTACCGGGCCTTCTTCCTTATCGTATCTCGATTTTACTCAAATTATATGTACTGTTTTATTGCCTGCGAGATTATACGTCGCGGTGAGTGCAGGCATGCAACTAAACATGTCAATGCTTTCCTACACCTAATTGTTTAGTATATTGTGCTATATCTATATGTATATATAACAATACTGGGTACTATATATGAGTATACCAATTTGTGTGCGTATTCGGGAGTGTGTACGTGAATATGTACGCCCCATTAGAGTTTTTTTATGAAACATGGCTTGGATTTACATGGATAATAATCAAAACGCTATCAAAATTTACCCCTCATTTTTCCGTTACATAATTATATTCAAGTAATATAACAAAAAGAAAAACAATTAAAAAATCACTCCAACATACATATCCTCGCGTTAGGTCCCTTACAAAGATATATGCAGAGTGTCAAAAGTGATACGATCCTTGATAATTCAGAATATTAGTAAACAGATAGAATATAATTCAATTTTTTAATGTTTCAGCTAACTGATTTTGGTTGTTAATTTGAATTATAGTAAAATGTTCATTAAATTTATCTAAGTACTTTAAATGGAAAAAAATTAAGACAGCAAAAACGATCTAAGGTAATATAATAATAATAAACACACATTTATTATTTATAACTGTCTTGTTAATAAACACAGGGTAAAGTACTCCAAGGTTCAACCTGGTATTATATGTTTTATTACAATGTGATATGAACTATAATATCTACTTAATTTTACTTACTAAAGTTATAATGTTTTTTAATTATTTAGCTTAATTTAGCTTCAGCTTTTAAAAGTAGTCTATTTTCACTTTCGATGTCTATTTTATCTGCTGTGTACATGATAAACATTTTCAAAAAAAACGGTAAATAATAATTACAAAAGGAAAATATTCACACTTTCGCGTTTACCACACACAGGGTTTCTATCTACCTACCTTGCAAGGGGCTTGACGAACATATATTTTTAACCTACTCCAAAAAAGATGATCCTCAATTTGACTGTATGTTTTTTGTTATTTTTTGTATGTTTGTTACAAAATTACTCAGTCAATAGCCAACCGAATTTGATGGTTCTTTTTAGGAAGATAGGTAATCCCAAGAAGATCCCATATTAATTTTATCATAATCCAACCAGTTTTTATTAGTTATACTTAATAATTTTACTAGGTGGTAGAGTTTCGCAGCGACTCGCCCGGATTGGTACCACCGTCTTACCTATTCCTGCCGCCAAAACGTCATGACGTGTTCCGGTTCGGAGGGTAAGGTAGCCGGTAAACTTACTTTTGCTCGAGGCCTAACATCCTGACCTCAGGTTGGTAGCGCACCATTACCATCTTTGGTGTCTCTAGGTGGCGTGAATTTCTTACCATCAGAAAATCCGTCTGCTTGTTTGCCTTACTATAACATAAAAAAAATGTACAAATGTTGTCATCAATGACAAAGATGTCAAGGAAACTGAGAAATGTATGCATTAATTAATGTAACTCAAAAATTGAACTTATGTTGATAAAATTTGTATAGGACCATCTCAGGCCCATTTACTATATTTTGAAAAAAATAATGATCAAGTCGCGACCTGATACCCAATGAAGTAGAGTAGATTTTTGTAGTTTTACTGTACTTAATTATTGTAATATTAGTAGGGCTCATATCCATATCATTATTATAAAAAAAAATATATTTCAGCTGATTCATTGTCCACTTCAATTATAATGACAATTTCATTAATTTTATCGTTGTATTTCCGATTAATGATATTCAATTGAAAAATCTCCAGACAAGTAACACGATCTAAACTCAACTGATAAGGCTTACACCTTATAAGGCGCCGACCAGGTATACATAGGCGCCGTGGACTCTTTCATGCAGAAAACAACTTTCTGATGAAACGAATGTTTAATACACCCTGACGGTCACCACAGAGTCTAATTAAGATTCGGATGTTTCAACACCATCACCACCATATCTTGATCTCTGATTTTGTTCGATACAACCGAGTTTGTTAATAGATAATCTTGAACAGGGATCTTTGATGTTGGATGCTGAGTTTCTTGATGTTCTTTTATCTTATCATTCGATTTTTGAGATTTGAGGTCTCGGTGTGCGGTTTCGTATAGATAACGGATGTTAGGGTTTGATTGGTTGTTGGATGTTTTTAAAAATGACAGGTGGTTGAAAAATTAATCATGTATTGTGAAATTTTAGGTACAATACATAAAACATGAATGAAATAAAATATTATAGATTTTTGATTATTTTATTTTATAGACATAGACATTGACCGCCTCGTTGGTCGAGTGCCTAGCGTACACGGCTAACCACACTGACCAACCGCAAAGCTCAGGTTCGATTCCCGACGGGGGCCGGCATTTGTGTGATGAACATTTAGATATCTGCATTTCCGGGTCTGGATGTTTATTAAATTTATTCTGGTATCTATTTAAGTATTTGTATGTATTAGAATCGTTGACTAGCACCCATAACAAAAGCATATAATTTGCTTACTTTGGGTTTAGAATCAATTTGTGTAAACTTATCCAGGGATATTTATTTATTTTTGATTATTTTATTTTATACACACATGTAATTAAAAGACTGCAAAGAGAAAGAGGCTCTAAAGTATTTTTTTGTATTTTTGTTTTGTTACTCGTCCATTAACAGGTTTAGATGTTACTTTTTTCGAACAGTACATCATAATTTTGAGGTGGTTTCATATTTTTTTTTATCAAGGTTCTACAACTGACAGTATCATCGATGACATTGTCTTTGAGGTACATGAAAATGTATGCATTATCCATATTTATTTTAATCTTGTAAACGCGAAAGTCTGTCCGTCTATCTGCCTATCGCTCTTTCACGCCTAAACCATTGAACCGATTTTGATGACATTTCACATACATATAGCTAACGATCCTCGTTAAAACACTGGCTATTTTTTAAAATTAAGGATAAAAGTTTGTATGAAAATCGTAATTATTTTATGCGGACGAAGTTGCGGGCAAATAGCTAGTTATATATAAATCAGGGGAGCACATAATGAACCTTGATAAAGTGTATAGAAAATCACTTTTCTTTTCCAACTCTAGGTCACGACCTATAGTTGGAAAAGAAAAGTGTCAAACTGCAAAACTTAAAAAATAATAATTGTAGGTAGGTATATAGCTATATTGTATAAAACTAATAACACATTTTTTTTATTCAAATAATATTAGTAACAGACTAAGTTAATTAATTTATGTTTTAATTATACTTAATAATAAATAAAACTAAATGTTACTTTAAAACTGGAAAAAAATCCCTCGATTCAAGTCCGCGGCTTAGAACTCCTTAGAAGAATAAAGTCCAACTGTTTTCCTACCTAGCCGCTTGTTAGAAACAAGCGTCAGATTAGTTGCAACTAACACTGTGACACAAAAGTTGGGTACACAAACGAGGCAGACTCAATCGTGCGCTGACTCGACTTGATTCGTTCCACTGCCTAACTTATAACTTCCCTCCACAGCGTTTGTGCTCATCACTATCATGTTTTTGGATGAAAAGTACTGTAGGCGGTAAACTGTAAAATTACTGATGCAATTATTTTAGCTATTTTTTATTAAGTAAAAGGAAATCCTTTTTCGTTTGTATCCCAAACAAAAAACATTCATAGTAAACACCAAACACCCTGTTATTGTAATACTGTAGCAAATATCTAACGGTTTTTTTTTAAAAAAGGATAACGGAATATTCAAAATATTAAATCTTAAAAGCCGCAAACACTAAAATTTTAATTAAATTTGGCCACATGCCAATCAAAACATAAAGGACAGTAGCTACCTTTTACTAAAGAATCGTAAATTTAAGTGAGATTTAACCTTTATTTAACGAATTTTAGGCTGTATGACTAAGATGCAAGAGCCATTTTTAAATGTCAAACAAAAAAGGCTTAATGTCAAAAATCCGTCATCATACCTTTTCTTTGATATTCGGTGATTTCTCCCGCATGGGTGGGATTATTTGTATATAACAATGACTTTACATAGAAAATCCGATTACGTTTAGAGTTTGTTGTCGGTTAATCTTTCTTAAAATGTTTGACTTTGTCCAGAATATCCCGTGGGATAATGATAAAAACAATATCATTTGTTTAAAGTCAATACCAATTTCTAAAAGTTTTTGAATCTGATGAACGGAATAATAAGATTAGTACAGTTTTTTTAATTGTTCAGTAAAGCGTAGTTTTTGCTAGTAACGATAGACGGATGGACGCCCAAAACATAATTCTATTAGTAATTTTAATATGGATGTACAAAGAGACCTTTACTCAAACTTTGGTTAAATTTGAACCAAGTGTTCAAGGTAAACATTTTTAACTAACTTGAGAAAAAGAAGAAGATTATATTAATACTAGCTGTCACCCGCGACTCCGCCCGCGATAAATAATTGTGATGAAAGCTATCCTATCTTTTATGTTAGGTTAAACTGCACACGGTGTGTAAATTTTAATGAAATCGCTTTAGTAGTTTTGGAGTTTATGGGCAACATACATCGTGACATAAGATTTTGATATATATAAGATAGGAATATTTGCTTTATGTATGGTTATTGACTGTACCGTCATTTGTAAACGAATTTTAAAAAATATATTTTCATTTGACAAAACGTACTTTGAAGGTGGTCCCATCGCTACCGAGTTTGGATCTGGACCCAAAAATATCCAGATTTCTCTGGGATTCCCCCAGGTAAATTTGTATTTTTTTGTGTACATTGACTTACTTATTAAAATATAAGTTTTTGTATTTTTGCAGTGACTAGCGTACACCCCTAACTACACCGATCAACCGCGAGGCTCTTGTTCGATTCCCGACGGGGGCAGGCATTTGTGTGATGAACATTTAGATATCTGCATTTCCGGGTCTGGGTGCTTATTAAATTTGTTCTGGTATCTATTTAAAGTATTTCAATGTATTACAATCGTTGACTAACACCCATAACACAAGCATATAATTTGCTTACTTTGGGGTTAGATTCAATTTGTGTAATTTGTGTAAATATGAACTTGATCACTTGAACTTGAACTGTAATAAACTACTGATAACGACGACAACTTTGGCCACTTTGGCAACTTTGACCACGTGAGTGTACCCAACACGGCAAACAACAATGCAAGGACTGAAGTAATGGAGACGAAAATAGGTCGGAAGACATGTATTTCTGTATGAGGAAACCTTTGTTAAAAGCTTTAGCATTCCGCATATAAATATTCGCATCGCATTATTTATAACCACCATAATATCACATGGTGTTTCACTTTAAATGATAGAGAACTTTGTAAAATATTTCTTAACGTTGCATATTAGATACGATAATAAATGAATGTTCTTAATTTATAATTCATAATTCATTATTAAAGAAAAAGGAATTTTTTGCACCTCCTGACCCGATGCACCACAATACCCGCTGCTTTAATAAGTTTTAAGGGTCCATGTATGCTAAAATACGTAAGCAGTAGGTATAATTTTTTTTTCATACAAAGCAATCATAGATCCTGGTGACAAAAATACACAAGATTAACATGAGTATGCTTTATAAGACTAGTGTTTCCAAAACACGATTCATTTCACTTTGCTCGATAGAAAAAAATCAAAAAGTTAACGCTTTTTTTTAAGCAAAACCCAACTATCTACTTCAATTATGAAAATATCGACACCAGATTTAACGTAAACATAGATACGTACTATACCTAAAAGATAAGTGTTTAAGTTTTTTTTTTTTTTCAAATTACTTTTATAGTGTCAAAAATAGTGATTTGTCGCTTAAGACGTTTACCTTAGAGCGCAATATTTCATAGTAATCATGGAACAGGGGAGTGCGGCTATTGACTCTTCTGGCTGACTAAGTATGGGTCCTTAATAAATGTTTTGCACTATTCCGGTCCGGGGAGCAGGGTAGCCAGTACATTTTCACACATTAAGCATAACATTCCGACTATAGTGATGCATCTATAACATCTATGATGTCTATAAACCACAGTTTTCTCTTACAATTAGAAAATCGATGTGATTGTTCACATGTAAAACCCTGTAAAACTGCAAAAAAAACCGACTTTGAATTTCAATCAGTCAATAAATAATATTAAAATCATCTAAATACACAAAAAATAATTATTCCATCGTGAGACCTAGACCGGGTGGCAATAAGATCACCTCTCTTTCCAATGAAAAGAGAATTTTTAAAATCGGTTTACAAATGACTCCGAAATCAAAGATCGAATAGTCGAACATAAAGTTCATCCGTATTTCAGATGGTTAAAAAAAAAAAGTGTCAACCCTATATATTGATAAATGACAACCCTTAATTGAGAATAAAATAATTGCCGTTCGATATGTCGGTAGCACCGTAATCGTATACATTTGTAAACATCATCATCATTTTTAAATCAGTTTACAAATGACTCAAAAATCGAAGATCGAAAAGTCGAAGAGACTCCTGTTTTTTTCAAAGTCGGTTCTAAATTAAAAAAACTGAAACATGCTTACCCTAAACATTGATAAGTGGCAACCCTTAATTGAGGATAAAATAATAGCCGTCCGATATGTCGGTATTGCCGTAACCGTATACATTTGGAAACATCATCACCATTTTTGAATCGGTTTACAAATGACTAAGAAATCGAAGATCGAAGAGTCGAACATATAACCTCCTTTTTTCAACATCGGTTTAAAATTAAAAAAGTGACAACCCTAAACATTGATAAGTGACAACCCTAAATTGAGAATAAAATAATAGCCGTCCGATATGTCGGTATCACCGTAACCGTATACATTTGGAAACATCATCATTATAGTTATAGATAGACCGATCCGTCGTCGGCCACAAAATATAGCTCAATTTCATTGAAATAAATTTGAAATGTAAACCGAAATGACTAAGATATCGTTAGTATCTTTCATGTATTTTTCATTGAGGATACATTTTCTTAGTTTTGTTGGTTTTTATTTTAACTTGGCCTGTTTATTTCTTAGGGACAAATCTTTTAATTAAATTTTTAGCAGTTATTCCCAAACTATGGGGCTAATTTTTGGCATCTATAGTAACAATGCTGCTTCAGAGTCTAATAGGACTGATGGGAGACGAATGGTAGTCATAGTAACTCGTAAATGACGAAACATTAACCCATTATGTTGGGGCATATTTTAAATGACTTCATAATTTGTTTTCCATCCTGGGTGTAGCCTTTGCAAATAAAAGTTTCTTACAATAACTCATAACATCAAGTCCTTTTTTTATTTAAATTAAAAATAAATATGACTTTAGTAAAACAATAGAAATAATATTTTCATTTGTCCAAAGCTACTTATGTGTCCATTTAATTAAAAGAATATTGGCACCTTAATCAACATTGGCCAATTGGCCTCTGTTTAGTAGCAAGAGGCAATAGATGGTCTTAGTCACTAACACCGTGACCTAGACAAGGTTGCAGAATTTTATGACTATTCCTGATTTGGTTTTCCAAACCCTGTTACTATACGTCATTGCTCGCCACTGTCCTGTTTCAGATCGGAGTTTAATGAAACCGTTAAACTTACACACAAGCTTATTACTTTAAATTCAGATTGGCAATGCACGTAAACAATTTTAGTGTTTATTGGCGACGCATAGTTATATATACCTACCATAGTTTCGTCTGATTGTTTAGCAATCTCGCAAAAACGTGTTCTAGAAGCAGTCCATTTTAGTCAGTCAGAGCTTATACTGATATGCAAAAAATGTACCAGATATTTATAACCGGAAAGAACCCTAAAATAGGTCCAGCATCTCTGGTGGTCTTCTTATCGGCAATACGTCCTCCGTCGCTTCTACTAAGACATTTCAGGTTTTTTATTACCAAGCTCTTCGCAACTTAATTTATTTTCAATTTAAATTGATTTGTGTGAATTCTACTATACTGTAATAAGGTTTAAAATCGCTTGGTCTTGTTTAGTTCGTCACAAAAGTTGCTGGTTCCAGGTTTACTTTTATCTCCGTCGACTTTCTCACCTTTTTACGACGCAACGTGTGGCTCGAAGTGTCATAGATACTATTATCGATTAGGTAATGTTATCGGAGCCGATCTTTTGTCTTCCGGTCGGAATTTGTTGATTTAGGTCAGTTTCTGTAATTTAGTGGTGGTTTAAGGTGTTTTGTCGTTGGTTTCCTGTTTTGCACTTCGAATAAATAACCCTGGACAAATGACATAAATTTATCTAAACCCAAGGTAAGTAAATATGTTTACAATTGACATTTTTATCTTTGGCACTTGGTAAAACTTTCAAATCTTTATAAAAAAAAAAACTCTTGCACGGTTTACAGCATATGTGTAATTTACTATTATTTCAGTATCCTACCTGCATACTCTGTTCTTTTTTACCTACTTGTACTGTAAACACCCAAATTTTTTAAACTTTTGTTTATTAATTAACTAATTTAAATTTGGGCCGGCGTTGGTCTTGATATTTTGAGATCCCGGGTTTGATCCCCGGGTGAGATAACAAAAAATAGAAAATTTCATGTTGTTAATTCTCGGGATTGGATATGTGTCCGGTTGGCGATGGGCTTGCCACCTATCACTTTGTGGTACTTTAGTGTCTTCGGCAAGTCGTGGATGTCATGGTTGTACCTTTGTCTATCGCTTTGGGGATATGGGCGTGAAGATACTTTTTTTTATTTAACTTGCAACTTTGGCATGTATGCATGTTTGTCCGCATGGAATCTTGAAAGTGGGATTTGTTCCACTTCCTGGTTACCGATTGAGCTGAAATTTTGCATGGACAAGTAAACTGGATGGATTTAACATGGATCAGATCTGATGATAGAACTGAAGGTTGGCTATTGGAACTCCTAAAATTTCCTAATACTGTCGTGTTTTGGCTTATTTGATACGTCTTTAATAGTACTCCTCAAGTCTACTAGGGCTGAAAAAAACCTTATTAATAAAAGTTTGGTACAAAAATATTTTTTGTTATTAACTTACTTAATTTAGTAATACGAACTATAATCAATTCTAATAGGTAGTAGTAGTAGTCAATGATACCAACATATATAAATACTGAAGTATATCCTGGAATCAATTTAATAAACATACAACTCGTACTTAAAAATACAAACATCTTTATTTATATATTTGATATTTTCCATCGTCGGCACTTGGTAAAACTTCCAAATATTCATATTTTTAAAGAATAATTATTAATTTATTACTTTGTAATTAATAGCCTACCGGTTTCCGAGGTACCGGTTGATGATGCTGTATAAGCGAAACCGGTAGGCTATTAATTACAAAGTAATAAATTATAAGTGATAAGTAAAACAGTACAAGTGTTTCTTTCTTTAAAAATATGAATCTTTATTTATCACTCAAATGCCTGTCGTCGTCGAGATCTAATCCAAACCTCGCGGACGATTGATGGCGTTAGACACATAGGTACACTTAGCATTATTCTACAAGACATAGAGTCAGAGTTCTTTCGATGTTGGCAACGCATTTGTAATGCTTCTGGCATGCCGGATCCCGAAGGCGGTGAGCCACCTCCCTCTTGCCTTCTCTTCACAAAAAATCAGTATAACAATAGTCCAGATGTCTCCAAAGCTGTATTATAAAAGCTTAGTATAAAGAAGCTTGGATTGAGGAAGCACAGAAATAAGAGGATTAATACATCTGTTTTGACTTACCACTGTACAAATCTGTGTAAATAGTATTAAATCTACTGAAATCAGTGACGTTGTCATAAGATGGTAATGCTAATCATCTATTGTACTCTTTTTAAGGGTTCCGTAGGTACCTCGAAAGGAAAAAACGAAACCCTTTTGGGATCACTTTGTTGTTAATTCTTTGATCATGACCATTTTTTTTTTGAAAAGCTTCGAGTTATGAAGCTGAAATTTATATCAAATACTCATGTTAACTGTCTCTTTGAATTGTGAAAAAAAAAATTTAAACCTGTACAATCAAAAGATACAGCTGGTTATGTTGCAAATTTACGCAAATCAAAACCGACAAGGTATTCCCGAAAACAACGAGTCTTGAATTTTGGTACATTCAAAGCAACTTCTTATAACACCTATAAAAAAAGATACAAAAAACGTAAATAATTGTTACATTATGTAGTAAAAATATTATGAATAAATTTAAAGTTAAGATGCGTATAGGTAATATAGTGTTAAAGTCTATATTATCTTTAATATTAATACAATGAAACTTTTATGTCAACGCAAATAAAAGAAACTCTTATTTTTGTACAAACTACTAACACTAATTTATATTATATAGGATTGTACGGAACCCTCAATAAGCGGGTCCGACTCGCAATTGACCGGATTTTTGACAGGACGGATCTACCTTTTATCAGATTAAAAGTTATCAATAACCAATCTGACTATGTTTTTGCATATTTCTTAAAAATATAGGACACAGCTTAGCCAGACTAAGCTGTGTCCTATCCTATTTTCAGTCCATATCCTATTTTTTCATAAATTGATTTTCAATTCTAAGATGAAGGCAACAATTATACATGTGTTCCAAAATTGTAATTGTGCATATAAACTAAGTTAGGAGGCTTTTGCAATGAATAAGAGGGAAGAAGTATTTTAATGTTTGAATGCTCGATTTGTTTTTCATGCATCAGAAAACTACTAAAACCACTGCACGACTAATTTTAATCTAATTTGATTTGATCAATGTTGGTCCGGGCTCCTTTGCAGAATAGACCATCTGCTTTCCTGTGCCAGGCAGCTCGTAAAAAGCGAGCACAGGCTTGCCGTCGCTAACACCGTGACATCTGACTAGGTGGTGGAGTTTCGCAGTGACTCACCCTGATTGGTACCACCGCCTTCCCTATTCCTATAACGTCATGACGTGTTCCCGTTGGGAGGGTAAGGTAGCAGCTCATTCGCGCTAAGAAAGTTATGACTTCACCGACCTACCAAATTGCAAAATTATCTACTATTGAATAGTTTGGTGGTGAATTATGAAGATATTTTATTGGTAATTAAATGATGAAGGTCTTTTATATCTTAACGGATACAAGATTGCTCTTTATTTCTTGATCTAAAAAATTCTTAAATTTGGTGAATAATTTTCTGTTTTAAGAAATAAAAAGTTTATGAGAAAAATCATTGTTTTTTTTATATTTTAAAATGATGAAATTTATTGATGCGATATTTTTTATAGATTTAGGTGGTTAGCTTTTTCGTAGAAAGATTTTCTGATTATAAAAACTACAATTTGTCTATAGCCTCCAAAGGTGTTAAAGCAAATGTTTTTTCCATTTTACTTTTTAGTTCTATATTTTTATTTGATATGTTTATTGTATGATATTTATACCCAATTAGTATTTTTCGCATTGCGGGTACTGAATGTGTGCGTTAAGATTTTTTTCTTTCTTTCTTTGTTAAGCCTCTTTCGTGACTACCTTTCAAACCGGAACACTATCGTGGAGAACAATGTTGTTACGATAGCAAAAGAGGTGAGACACGAGTAGCACCAATCAGGACCAGTAATCTCTTTCTTCTCCCTATATAATGATATAACTAAAAAAGCGTCGCCTCGACCGCCTCGTTGGTCAAGTGGATAGCGTATACGCCTAACTACATCGACTTACCGCGAGGCTCGGGTTCGATTCCCGACGGGGGCACACATTTGTGTGATGAACATTTAGATGTCTGCATTTCCGGGTCTGGGTGTTTATTAAATTTATTCTGGTATCTATTTAAGTATTTCTTTGTATTAGAATCGTTGACTAACACCCATAACACAAGCAAATAATTTGCTTACTTTGGGGTTAGATTCAATTTGTGTGAGTTGTCCCGGGATATTTATTTATTATTTTTTTATTATTATAACAACAAAGTTTGCTTCTTAGCACTAGTAAAATAAATAGTCAAAAAAGTAAGTATTACCACGGTCGTTCATCCGCGAAGGGCCAGGTAAAGGTCAAACAAAAACACCTACGATTAGCCAAAGGTACTTAAAGTCCCACAACGTTAGGTGGCGAACGTATTGCCAACCGGGGACATAATCAATCCCGGGCTACTTAGTTTTTATTATAAAATTGATAAAGCATATTTTTGGGTTACCCGGAAATTGAACTCGAGACCTCGTGTAGTCAACGCCAACACTGCACCACAGAGGTGATTACATAAATAGTGATAAAGCGTTAGTATCAGCTGATTAGCATTTACAAAAATTAACAATACGAGGCAGAAAATAATGATTATAGTAGTTATATAGTGATAAATATAATAATAATTATTACCATAATCTCCATATTACGACCAGAATAAATTAAAACTTCTCCATAATTCAGACAAATCGTGTCATAATTTAAACAGGAGTATATTCTGTTACAGAATAGCTACTTCAGTATAAAATCATAAGACATTGTAAATAAAACTATGAATAGCATAAAGCAAGTTTAATTATGATCATAATATTGCATACTTCGTATAAAGACGTCAGAGTACTGGTGGAGAAAAAAGGGGTGTGAAATAAAAAGCAGGCCGTCCGGATTGGAAGTAAAATATCTTCACGCCCATATTACTGAGTCCCAATATACTAAGTAAGCTCCAACAGGGTACGTATCCAATCTCATGTAACATTATTTTTATTAGCCAACTAAATGAACACATTTTCTCTTTGTTGCCAGATCCGAGGATCGTACCCAGGACCTTATGAAATCAAGCTCATATCTAGCTAGACCACAGAGGCGATCAACATTATGAAAAAGGATTTGGTACGGCTGGATTATCTTTTTCTGATGCCACAGCAGAGGGGAGTTAACTCCTCAGTTTATGTAATTACAAGCAGCGTACCTCTTGAAGAGTTTTAAGTCAAAACCAGTAGTAAAAACCATGGCTGACGTCACTATATGTTAAATATTTCGGAGTTAAATGAGCCTTTAACTAACGTCTTATGTTACAATTTTATTAAGATATGTGAGTTTTGAAGTACTTAAATAGTATCTACTCATTCAGTGCTACATGAGTCTTAGCTAAACATCTTGAGATTGAAGTTTGCTTTCGCTCAGCATATCGGTGCGTCCTCTGGAAGTAGTAGGTACTATTAATTATTCTGTGTCATAGCCTCAGTGCTAGTAGAAACCAAAGAGTATACAAATCTACTCAATAAGAGGCGGGACTTCCATAGATACATAGCAAACCCGAATTTTGTATGAAATTTACTTAAATTGACACATGACACTTGACAGATAGGTATAGTCCGTTTAATTTGAAAGTAAGTCGAAAGGCATTCAGATGTAAGGTAACTAGTGTCATATGATTTAGGAGAATAAAAAACAAACAAACTTATTATTTTTTCATTTTTTTATATGAAAGTTGCGCCAAACTGGTAGTAACAGCCCTTGCGTCGTAGACAGAGAGTGTCGAGTACCAAGTTTCACGACTCCTACATACCTGCCTAGCTTCCTCCATATCCGTATCTGTATTCTTAAAGTATCTTCATACCTATATCCCCGAATAGGTAGGCAGATGCACAACCGAGGTACCCACGACTAGCTGTAAACACTAAATCCCACAATGTTATGATGGTAAGCATATGGCTAACCAGGCAAATATTTAATCCCGGGCAACGTCATTTTCTATTTTTGGTTGCCCGAGCCGAGGATTGAACTTGGGACCTCAAAAAGTCAAGTCCAATTCCAGACCGCTAGGCCACAGAAGAGATAATCTATTTTTAGAGAATTTAAGTTTCTTTTTCTACTGGCTGTACTTTCAGTGTAACATAACTTGATCCGGTGTAAGCATAATGCAAGCTCATATTTGCTCATTGCAAATCACCCGCAAATCATGCTGTTTTATGCTGACAAAAATTTGCATACTTAAAGGTTAGTTGGGATGATGAAGGGCATTGTTATAGACATGGACATCACAATGTTTCGATACAAGATAGCGAATAAGCAAGCTCTTTTAAATGTAAGAGACAATTCTTCCTATAGACATCATATAAGTGTTATAGTTTAGAACACGTGTACAAATCTACCAGCTACTCCCCTCCAGGGTGGAATACGACAGTGGCAAGCACTGACTTTATAAAGACAGTAATAGGTCTGCAAATTTTTAATGTGATTTCAGTAAAAAATGTTGGGGTGAGTCACTTAGATCGTGTTATTTTAGATCGGTTGCCAGATAACCGCTGTTATTTTTCAACTATTAACTAAAATATCTTAGGAACAGAACTCAAGAAGGCAATCTACCTCTCCATCAATATCTTTATCTGTTGATAGGTTATTAATATTGGTCGTTAATCTATCATAACTACATACTAGAAACGTTTGATCGACGATTATACATTTTTTCATTTTATGATTTTGCAAATTGCCTACACTAGAGTATTTAATATTATATCAATTTTACCATTTTCCTGTATAGTTAATTATTTTACAAATAAAAAAAGGAAACCGTATCATTAGATTCCTAGGTAATTCAAATAGTAGAAGGTAGCCAGCTGGAGAAGAATGAAGAATGGAACGAGTTCAACTTTTGTCTGAGGTGAATAGCAATAGTTAAGCGATCTCTTAACTTTAACAATTTTCCCCGTGTTCGTCCGGGCTCCTTTGTAAAATAGACCATCTGCCTTCCTGTGCCAGGCAGCTCGTAAAAAGCGAGTATAGCCTTGCTGTCACTAACACCGTGACATCTGACTAGGTGGTAGAGTTTCGCGACGACTCAACCGGATTGGTACCACCGCCTTACCTATTCCTGCCGCCATAACGTCATGACGTGTTCCGGTTCGGAGGGTATGGTAGCCGATTAACTTACTTTTGCTCGAGGCCTAACAACCCGGCCTCTGGTTGGCAACGCACCATTACCACCTTTGGTGTCTCTAGGCGGCGTGAATTTCTTACATAATCAAGTTACATGCATAATTGCATATATTAGTAAATTATAATTTGCAAAATATCCGTCTATGCAACCACACCTGTATAAATATTACAGGTATCAATTATGGACGCCTAAATCAATGAGATAAACCTGTAATTAAAGACGAAACGAGGCGTGCCAGGTGACCCGACCGGCCATGAATGGTACCGTGGATGCATTTATGATATAAATTGTAAATAACTTTTAATTAGTATGCCTATATGGCGTGCTTGACTTAATACATGTTGCATAAGTTTGCAACAATGTTAATTTTTTTTAAACACTGCGTGGAAAAGACGTGTGTTGGAAATTTGATGTGTCTGTGTGTGTTTGACTGAGGCATCATAGCATCTAAATAAATGAATTGATTTTGATGCGAATCATTTGTTTAAAAGCGCATGTGATCGAAATGATTCTAAGCTACATTAAATTGAGGTGTTGTAGAGGATTATTGAAAATTTGATCTCAAAATTAGAAATACAAATCGAAATTTCGTTTAAAAGTTTCGTTCACAGGTTATAATAACTACGAGTAGGTGTTCAATTGAACTTCATACTACCCTCCTCTTTCTACAGGATAGTTTTATCTTAACTTTTGAATTGTTTAAATAGTTTTACTGCTATTCGGGGCTAATACAAACACAATAATATTAGAAAATAATGAGTAAAATAATAAAATTATTTAATTTGCAATTTTCCGCCAAAACAAATTTTATTTAGATTTAAGTATAGATTCCCGCAAAGTAACGCCTTCTTATCAATTTTCAAATAACATGTTTGTCCAATTTCATAAAAAAACAGTGTCCAAGGTTGGATATGTCGGTTGGCAAGGCCCTTCAGCTCTTCGTGGGTGATTTGGTTGTACCTTTTGGGAAATACAGGACTAAATATATTTTTATTGCCAATTCCTAAAATCAAATATCTTAAAAATCGGTCCTGTAGCTTTCGAGCTATAGGTGAAATAACAATCCTGATTCTGTTTTACAATTGGTTTCAGTGCAGTGAAAAAAAACTGACTAATTTTATTAAAAATGTCGTCTAAATACATAAACAATATGCATTATTAAACTCGAAACTCACCAGTCGGATCCATATCAAATCTAAGACCACCACTAACTCATGACAGACATAGAGAAAACGTTAAATATCAGTTGTCAAAATATACTTAAAACACGAGAATTAATTAATAATTAATTAAATCAATTAATATTAACATTCTCACGACAAATTGCCGCCAGGCGAGACCGAGAACAAGAAATTTGCTCCAATTTTATCACAAAAACTATTTTATTGCGACGGACAAGACAGTCCTGATGTTATCATGTGTATTACTTTCATCCCTTATCCGAAATCACTTACCCGTATTCGTTTATGCTGGGTTTACATTGCTTATAGTCTGGTCTATGGGCTGGTGTTGGATATCGTGAAGTCCCGGTTTCGATTTCCGAGTCGGATATCAAAAATATGTTTTTTTAATTATTAAATAAAAACACCCTAATAAATGCCCGGTTGGTGATTAGTTTGCTACCTATCATATTATAGATGTCTACCTAGGTATCTTCGGCTAGTCGTAGAGTCCTAGAGTTGTTCATGTGCCTACCTCTTCGAGTACACGAAGTAAAGATATTTTTCCTAAACATCAATGTTTTTCATCTTCAGTATGGTCATTTTAAATTGTGGCGTGGATTATTATTGACGAAGCAAAATTAGCAAATATCCTGAATAACGATTGTCTTATATATACAGTCAAGACGTTTACGATGTGCCTGCCTGCCTCAAGCTAAGAAGTTTGGTCCCATTCGAACGCTAGTTTACTCTAGAACAAAGGTAATGCCAATAGTAAATAGATTATTCACAATCTTTATTACCATTAAATAAATCTTAATGTTTCGTATATTAACTTTCATGCATAGATACTTATATCTTAAGTAACAGCTATGATCATTTTCAATAACTCGCGACAAATCATAGCTGTAACGTATCAAAGAACCACATCAATTTCGTCAGCTTTTAAACAAAAGAATCCGTACCGATCCAATAGCCAAGAAGTTGAGATGCCACAGACATACACATACACTTCAAACAGATTAAAAATGTAACAAATTAAAAACTAAACAAGCGCCATGTTAACCCCACATATTTTATCGCTAGGGTTGCCGATAATCATGTCACACATTTTTTTACCCAAAACCACACAGGACAAAATAGCATCACGATCAGATTATTACGGACTTGTGGCCGGATTATTACTTAATTTTTTGTCGCCTACCTGTCCAGAGCCCGAGATATTTTGAATGGATAGACTAAAGTCTCGTATGTAGACAGAACTTTTATAACTTGACCCCTACCATTTAGAAGGGTCATTGGCAAATGAGGTCCTTGGAGTGTGGATGGGACATTCAAATTAAATAGGCAAGCAAGCTTCTTAACCAGTGAATTCATTGTTTATTATACCTATTAGAGATTTGACGAAATAATTTGGTCGAGTGTGCCAAGACAAACTCGACGATTTCAGCTTTGAATGACAAATATTTGAGGATTAGTGGGATCTTTGATTTGAATGTTTGATCTATTACTTAAGAGCATTTTGAAAGTTTGAATGAAACTGTTTGTGGGATAGTCACCTTTTTGCCTAACAAACCAGATTGTTTATTTTTGAATAAGAATGTGATAATCTCATCGCACACTCTATCTATTAATTTAGATTAGAAGTATATTTAGTGAATTTTTTTATGATATTGGAAGGCAAACAAACAGACGGATATCCTGATGTTAAGAAATTCCCGCCGCCTAAAGAAACCAATGGTGATAATGGTGTGTTGCCGACCTGAGGCCGGAATGTTAGGCCTCGAGTAAAAGTAAGTTTACCGGCTACCTTACCCTCCGAACCGGAACATGCCGTGACGTTATGGCGGCAGGAATAGGTAAGGCGCTGATACCAATGAGGGTGAGTCGCTGTGAAACTCTACTACTTAGTCAGATGTCACGGTGCTAGTGACGGTAAGCCTATGCTAAATGAAATTGAAATGAAAATAAAATGATTTTTTTGCGGAATATGTATTAATATATGTGTTTTTAGTGAGACTAAGAGGTAATTTTGCGACTTGCCTTATTAGTGATATTACTTCACCTTTTGCTTGCTTGCTTTTTTAACAAAGCTACGTCAGTGCTCGCCATTGTTATGTCCTGGTTTGAAAGATAAATAAACTTACGTAAGGTCTAAACATTCCACTGTACGCTTTCAATCACTATCTTTAGTTTCTATAAACAATGTGTATCTTAAATTTTAATTTTAATTTTATATAACTGTACTTAATGAATTTGTATTTGGTCCACAATAAGTTAATTGCCTCTATGGTCTATAATCGTGTGTTGGGCTTATCTTTATGAGCACTCAGTTTTGATTCCCGTGTTGAATAACAAAAAGAAATATGCACTTTTAATTTTTATTAAAAACTACGTTCTCCGATATTGAACAAGTGTGCCGTTGGCAATAGGTTTACCACTATCGCATTTTGGGACTTAAAGTCTTGGGGTACTCGTATTCGTAGGTGACCCTGTTGTATCTGCTAACCTCTTTGAGAATACTTTTCTTAATTATATCATGTTGTATTTCTCACCATCAAAGAACCTTCTTACAACTCCATAAAAAGTCACTAAAAAAAAAGAATTTCGAAAATAAAAACCAAACTGAACTAAAAAAAAAGCAAAAAAATCCGTTGATTAATCAATACGGTATAAAAATCCGAGTTATATCAAGAGGAAAGCAGCTCAATCGTTCAACGGAGTATGTTATTTATTGATATAGATTATCGCAACAAATCACCTGGCGATTGCTGTCCCGAAATCACTTGGTGTAACTCGAGAACGCCCCTCTGATGATTGGACAAATAAATATATTTCCCGTATCCTGTTTATCTGGTTTAGGGTGTTAATAAAAATGTAGAGGAGAAAAGGGTTAACTGGTAAAGTAAATCGAGATTAATTGTTTAATTTTAATAAAACGTAATAATTGTAACTTTTGTAAATCGATTATAATATATTTAAATGTAAATTTAATGAAAAAAATGGAGTTTGTTTGAATATATAAATAACTAAATATCATATCTAATTTGAGTATCTTATGATGTATAACAACCGTGATATTTTCATCAAATGTTTTAAATTTACAAAATTAACATCAAACAGTCGTTTTGACCATAGATCATCATTTTCTTATTTAAAAATTATGTACGAAGTATATAAAAAATATATTATTATGAAATATATACAATATAAACTACGTATTAGATATTGAGCAATGACGGACTAAACAAATTGTGAAATTGCTGAAAACTGTAAACAATGAAAAAGTAAAAATTCACACGTTCTGTTTTTTTGTTAACATTAAATTTTACTTATCTTATAAAAAGTATGATTCTATTAATTAATAAATTATATAAAACTTGTATAGGTGTACTTTTGAAATGGTTATAACTTTATGAGTAATAACGTGTACCTACATCAAACAAGTTCCGTAGTTAAATAAATAAATAATAAATAAATATCCCTGGACAAATCACACGAATTGAATCTAACCCCAAAGTAAGCAAATTATGTGCTTATGTTACGGTTGTTAGTCAACAAAACTAATACATAGAAATACTTAAATAGATACCAGAATAAATTTTAATAAACGCAGACCCGGAAATGCAGACATCTAAATGTTCATCACACAAATGCCTGCCCCCGCCGGGAATCGAACCCGAGCCTCGCGGTTGGTCAGTGTAGTTAGGCGAGTACGCTAGCCACTCGACCAACGAGACGGTCAAATTTGTTAACTTTTATTTTCGGTCACCGAATAAAATAGCGTAGCCCGGGATCGGACATATTATGCCCACTTGGCGATAAGCTTGTAACCAATCTTCATTTAGTTTAGATTTAGTTTCTTCTGCTAGTCGTGGGTATCCCGGTTGTACCTCTGCTTTTTTGGGGATATGGGTTTTAAAACACATAAGGAAAACGCATTACAAAACTGCGATCCATTCAACAGTTCTTTAAATACAATCGCATTTTAAATCACGCAAATAAAGTTTTAATACCACTATTAAAATTTTATTACTTTAGGTGTTCTGATTTACCCAAATCTCCTCTACTGGTGTGAATGAGCTTGTGGTCAGGGTGGCCGGCGTCGTCGTATCGTTCCTAATAAATTAGGAGCCACTAATACAAGCCATGCCCTTACAGAAGACTGGCCGTGTCAACTTGCCACTAATGTACTGCCTCGATAAGGCATTCAAAAGCACTCATGTACAATCAACCAACATAAAAAGACCTATCGAGTACTTTAAATTTGTTCGCATTGCGTCAGCGTCACGTGTCTTGAATTATGGATGGTATTCTTATTGAGAGGATATGTGGCTCTTTGTAGTTTAGGTTCCAGGTTCGTTTGTGTGACGTAAATCGTCGTGTACTTTATTGTTGACGACTCTGTAATTGATTGGGGCCATATTTACGACTTTTTTTTGCATATTTGTAAGATGAGTAATAAAGTCGATGTGTTCGATGGAGTGCATATTCTAACGTTATTGTATGCTTTTTCTGACATACCCTTTCTCTTGCTGAGCTAGGTATATCAGAAAAAGAAAATAAAAAAATGCTTTTTTTGACATACCCTTTCTCCCAATGAGTTGGGTATACCAGAGAAAAGATGAAAGTAGGATAAATGTGGTCGAAATAAGAGCGCTACAGAAAATCTGTGGCGCATTCGCAAAAGTGAGATTCGAGAAAGAGTGACATTGAAAGTTTTAATCTGAAAATGAGAAAGGAAATACTCCGCTGGTTCGGTCATATCAACAAAGATTCACAAAGCAGATATGCAACGCAAGCGTGGGTGGATGTAGATACCCTGGGAGACCTGGGTTGATATTCCACGATCAGGTCAATCGGATATTATTCGAGGGTGGTGTCAAAATTTTTCGAAACCGGCGTTTGTATAAAAAGAGTACCTAATTAATGAATGTCAAGGAAGCCAGACAGGTTTGTCAGGATCGTGAGGTTTGGCACTCGGTACTCTCTGCCTACCCCGTAATATGTATATTATAATATAGATATATATAACCGTATATAGTATAGTATATGTATAACCGTTGAAGTTCTTTGGTAAATTTTGTTATTGAATAAAACATACGAAATCTAAATAACATACAAACTTATTATCAAGCCAAATACCTTACGGGTTAGGCAGAGTATCGAATGCTAAGCATCATGATCCTTGTAGACAGGACTAGCTTCCTCCACTATCACTTTTTTTTCATACAATGAGAAAACTATGTTTCCATCTTCCGATCAATATTAAATTTGGATTACATCTGCCGGACGGAAGGATGCAAACCAGTGTTTATAACCGTCTAGAAAGTCCTCCTGTCAACTGCTCGCAGCCACTAAATGGCTCTTAAAAAAAAGAAAAAAAGTTCGTTCAATGGACGCACCCACAATATGGCTCCGTCTGCCGCGCTCCATTCTTAATTCTAGTTTATTCAAGTAAACTTTGTGAGCTATTTTTTTTCTTTTTAAACAAAAAATAGAAGTTTGTGACAAGCTTTTATTTGACTAGGCTTGACTTGAGACTAGACTTGAAAAATACTATTCAAGGCGTATAGAATAAGCCCATATAACGTAGGATAGTGTTGCAAATTTTAGAACTTTCTATTACCCCTTTGCTCGAGTGGCTCGCGTACACGCCTAACTACATCGATCAACCTCGAGGCTCAGGTTCGATTCCCGACGGGGGCAGGCATATGTGTGATGAATATTTGGATGTCTGCACTTCCCGGTCTCGGTGTTTATTAAATTTATTCTGTATTTCTGCGTATCTATTTCAGTATTTCTGCGTATTATGATCGTTGAGTAACACAAGCATAAATTTTGCTTACTTTGGGGTTGGATTCAATTTGTGTGACTTGTCCAGGGATATTAATTATTTATTTATTATTTATCATAATACTGTCAGCCCCTCCCAGCTTTGCACAGTTGGACAATTTTTTATGTTATTATGTAAAATATAAACCTTTTTCTTGAAATACTATATCTATTTAAAAAGCCGCATCAAAATCTGTTGCGTTGTTTTATAGATCTTAACATATTTATAAACAGGCAGCAGAAAGCGACTTTGTTTCATGCTTGTAGTAGTTTTGTCATTAAACATTAAAATTTTAATTTTTTGATATAAAAGGCACTGGCTAAAGCCAGCGTCTTCATAATAACAGTTTAATTATAAACTATAGATTTTATCGAACAAAAATATCACTAAACTTAAAACACTAGACTAGAAAAAGCTAGAATATCGACGTAAGCTAATCAGTTGTTTGCTAATAAGTTCATAGATAGGATGAGACGGGGTAAAGCTGGCACTGATGTGGAATGACAGGGAGTCGAACCCCATTGAGTATGTTGCATTTTGTCGCCGGGATTATATCATGATAGATCATCGTAACTAGCATCGTGGAACATAGGATGGTATTATACAATACGTTAGCATTTTTATGAGAGATTAAAAACTATCAAGTATTCCTAATGCTAAGTAATAATCCTTTAAACAAAAATGAACAAATGTTATAACGATGCGTTGCCAACCTGTGTATGTTGTCCTTCTTGGGTTCACAGGTTTTTTAAAGAAAATGCCACTACTACTGGCATCATAACGACAGAAATGTATAAGTTATATCAATAAACATAGAATAATGTACCCTTATATTTAAGTTGACATTATAGTCTTTATAAATACTATCAAACCATTCAACTACTACTACTATTATTAC
>NJDD01000881.1:1023010-1056636 GCA_002245505.1 Calephelis nemesis
AGAGGAGGCAAACGAGCAAGTGGGTCACCTGATGGAAAGTGATCATGTCCGCCCACCAAATGTATGATGTATGTTCATATGTGTATTCGTTGTTTTCTCATGTGGCAAAGAAACGATGTTATAATATAAATTTTTTGTAAAGAAAGTTGGCGATACAGGCTACTTATTGCCCCATATATCTAAGACTCCCTGGATGTTTTAGTTACTTTTACACATGTAGCCGCAAGCAACACCTAGTTTAATATTAGTAGGGTTAATATTTTATGACACAGAAGGTAAAAACAATATCTCCATCGACCCAAATATTTCCTGGCTAATGCACTGTCCATTTCGATGATATTCAAACCTAGTAATTAACCTATGATTGGCCTAATACATTGTTGCATCTCCCACGATTATATGATACGCTTCTCAGAAGTAACTTCTTTTATAGTTAAAAGGTTTCAGACTAGATAATTATACGTAATAGGGTTTGAGTGATAGCTTTCATACGTACGTGTAAAAGGAACTTTGTTTTTGATGTATCCAATGATTATGCAGTAGCTTCAAAGATCGATATTATGATATCGAATCTTTAAAATCATGCCAATACATCACTAATTTTATTGCAATATGATTTTGATTTCATAGTGTTGGGCATATAATTATGGAACGTTTTTGGTGTAGCTTTGTGGAGATTATCCTAAACTTGTTTTAAGCTTATAGTCTAAGATCCAATCCTAAGTTGACCTTCACTGAGCTGATTATAGAACGAAATATTTTTTTTACTAAAAAATTAGTGTATTGGAAAGGTGTTATAAACATATAGTCTAAGATCTACACCTAAGTAGACCTTCACTGATAAAGATCAGTTTTGTTAAAAGTAACAGCACGAAACATTTTTGTTATAACTTTGGTATATTGGAAAATATATTAAAAATGAGTAGTCTAAAACAAACATGGACTGAATAAGGACACACATATAAAGGTACTTATTTTAAAGTTTGTTTCATTTTGGGTATGTATGTATCTTTTAATTCATTTACGTTCTCATATTACGTGTGTGTTTATTGTGTGATATAGTAATAATGTAATATTATGTAATATTTTCTTAAAAATACTCTTCTGGTGGTATTTCGTCTATTAGATCGTCATCATCATCTATTGGTGGTAATTCTGTAAGTAAATTTATCTAAAGTGTATGCTATCTTTTTGAAATGAAATATAAAGAAAAGAGATAGAATATTTTAGACAAATCAGATAAGTGCAGACATATCAAGTTATGACGTTTCTAAATAATTTATGTTTTCCGAGGAATAGATTAAACGTCTTTAGAAATATCGTGAATAAACTAATGTGAGAGCACTAAAAGTGTTTTGTCTCTTACTATTACTATCGTTGAAAGGTTGCGATAACTTAAAATTTGTTTAGTAGGTGCAACAAAATTACCACCATTGCTTTGCTTGTTCCTACCACCCTAACGTCAGTGCTTGTGACTGTAGTGTTCCGACTGGAGCACAAGGTAAAGTAACACAAGAGGCTTCCCTGCACCATTACATCTTCAGTTTCATGTTTTTCCAGCAGGAAATCTGTCTGCTTGTTTTTCCTCCAATTGTCTATCTGTATTGTCTATCCAATGTTCTTATCAAAATATCGACTTGTATGTCGATTAATGGGGAATTCAAAATCTTTTTTTTTTTAATTTTTTAGTTAAAACTACATTTCCCGAGATTAGATAAGATATGTGACTGGTAAGCGATAGGTTTGTCATGCACATTATGAGACTTACTTTCAGCTAATTGTAGATACTCTGATCATACTTCTGACTACCTAGCAAATACGGTTTGAAGATTTACTTTGTCTAAAATCTGATTCAAAAATGTATACAAAAACTACATTAACATGGATAAACAAGCAATTATCCGCATTTTATGTTTAACACAAGCTTCAAATTGAACTAAGGAGCGGTCATTAGAGCCCTTCAGCTGGCTTCTGTTACACCTTTTTGCAGTGGAATGCACTCGATTACCAGTCGTTAATACATCGATACCCATCGGCTTATACAGGCTGATGCGAGAAATTACTTAGTTGTAGTTTTTAGTTATTTAGATCGGAATATCTTGCGTTATGTTAGATTGCGCAGATTTTTTTATAATTTCTAATCCTTAGCGTTGATTTTCATCATGTGAGTAAAATATACAAAAAAGTTATTTATGACTTACCAACGCCTGTACACTGAGATATTTCATATCATAGATTTTTTGATGTACTAAGTGATTTTCTAGAATAAAAAAAGACATAAATAGACACCAAAATAAATTTAATAGTTGTATATGTACATGTTGCACCATTGAAAAGCTGAGAACTAAAAAGACTGTTCCTATGTTGTTATAAAAAAAACTTGTGCATTTACATTGTATACGATGGCTTTAATTTTCAAGTATATAAAAAAATGCTCAAACAAAGCCGTAGCTGGTGACTAACTTAAACGGCTTGTGATATGTTGGAATTTTTATTAGTATGATTAAATGATAAAAACCGATGAATTTAACATTATCAAATTGTGTCCAGATTCATCACATAATATACTGTATATATTTAAAAAATGACAAATTACGACAACTTTTACTCGGAGGCAATACAATTCTAGCAAAAATAAATTTCAAATAATACAAAAGGGATCTAACAGAAATTTCCTCAACTTTTCTGAAAATAGCCTGGTTTTTATGCGAGTCGAAAAAAATTAAAAGGTTAAAGATTATAAATCCGTCATTGCCTAAAACAGCTAAGGAGAAGGAGTTAAAAAACACAAAAGTTAGTAATTAGTAAATAACATATAACGGATTTGTGTAATATGTAAAAAACACACATGTTATGCAAATGAACATTTTTCTTACTTCATTTCAAAAACTGAAATTTATTTATTTTCAATTTTTTTAATCGTTAGTGCTCCCATAAAAGTATAAAAAATTGTTATATATATATATATATATGAATAAGTAAAAACACATTTATGATTTTTCCCGCATTCACATAACAACCTGTAGTTGAGTGGTTTCAAATAAAATACATCAAGCTGTCAAAAAGATGTAGTGGTCACGTCAATCAACTAGAGGTAAGAGTAGAAGAACAAAAAATAAAAATTTGCCAATTATACCGGGTTTAGAATACCCTTAATGGGTTTCGCTTGTTCTGCATAGGGTGTATCTACCCATCAATACTTTTTATGTTAATTTAATGATCAGTGTTTGTTTTCTCTAGAATTCAAACGTTTAAACTATACTAGTCGCCCATTGGTTGAAATTAGACTATTTTAATATCTTGTTAATAAGAACGCTATCTTCATTTCTCAAAACCAACTACTTTGTTTCCTGATTAGTTAGTGCGCCATCTGTGATCTTTTATCGTCAACATCAATATATTTGTTTCTATGTGTCAAATGCATGGTAGTGTGGGTAATATTTTATTTATTGATTTAATGTACTTTATAAGCATTAATATTAAAAAATATAAGCTTTCTGCACTTCCTACACATAACCTATACCTAAGTGTGTCAAATTTCATAATTCTCCGTCAGCGCATTTTTTGTAAAAAGGGGTCCAAAGTTTTGGCATCACGTAATAATATATAGATTTACTTATATTAGAATTCTGTACGGCAAAATGAGTGGATAGGGATCCACCGCCTTACTGACTCCAATCGCCATTATGATTTTGTCATTTATCCAGCGTTAGATTTGACTTCTTGACGGCCCAAATTTGATCCCAGGTCGAGCATTAAAAAAATGTATCTATTTTCAATCCCATTGAAAATAGCATTGCCCAGGATTGAAGATCTGCCTGGTTACTAAATTTTAATTATGACAATAATATAATATAACATTATTAATACAATTAAATTATATTATATACATGAACTACTTATACCCTTTTAAGACACAGAGTAAAATATTTTAATTTTTTTTTGACCCCTTGAATAGCCTATATACTTCTAGAGGTTCTGCGTTCGATCCCCGGGTCGGGCAACAAAAAAAGTATAAAATGTGTCTTTTCAATTTTCTAGTAAAAATGATGTTTGCTCGGGACTGGATTGAATATACAATTGTACAAAATATACAACATAAATATCGCCTCTGTGGTCTAACGGTTCAGGTGTTGGACTTGACTGCATGAGGTCCCGGGTTCAAATCCCGGGTCCACCAACAAAAAAAATTTGGGTTTTCTAATTTTGTAATAAAGAAAAAAAAACAAATTGCTCTGGATTAGATATATGTACCCGGTTGGCGATAGGCTTGCCACCTATCACATTGTGGGACTTAGTGTCTTCAGCTAGTCGTGGGTGCCCTGTGCCTCTGCGTTCCACTTCGGGGATATGGGCGTGAAGATACTACTATAATATTAGAGAAACTTCGCTGTCTTGTGGCCTATCGTAGTGTACATTCTAATCAATAATTAAATTACATAATATAACGCCTAGAAAAACACAAAACAAAACCATTTTTGAAAGATATAATTACAGACTTCGTTTTACACGCGACGGCCATGTTTAAAACTGTAATAATAGGTTCTATGCGAAGGGGTTGTCAGACGTCTATGCCACTGAGGGACGTTTTGATAGACAGACAAACTTTAATTACATATTTTCACATATTACTAACCGTTTCTGTGTATATTTAAGGAATTTGATACACTGTCGAGCAAAAATAAGGGGTATATAGTGTATTCACGCCCATGTCCAGAAAAAAGAAGGCAGAGAAGCTCAAACACATGTATATCCGGGCACATACCCATATCTAATCTCGAGCAACACTTTTTTATTAGAAAATTGGAAATACCACATTTTCTTTATGTTGCCCGACCCGGGACCTCAAGAAGTCAAATCCAACACTTGGACCGCTAGACATGGGAGGCAAATATGCAAATAATGGCATGCGGCAAACTCTCTGTACTTTAATCTGAAATTTTCAAGCCTAAATAATTTAGACTGACTACGCTCTTATATTTAGAAATTTGATAAATAATAGAAGTGCTTAACAATGGTATAGGGTATCTGCCATAACTCAATCTGATACGCCGGTGTTGCTGCAAAAATCCCCTCTTGGGTTCTCTATCATTTTTTATGATTTTGGAAGGCAAACAAGCAGACGGATTTCCTGAAGGTAAGAAAATGCTTTAATTTGCCGCCTAGAGACACTAAAGGTAAATGGTGCGTTGCCAACCTTAGATCTTAGACCTCGAGCAAAAGTAAGTTTACCGGCTACGTTACCTTCCGAACCGGAATATGTCAACGGCAAGAACTGACGTTATGGCGGCAGGAATAGGTAAGGTTGTGGTAACGATCCGGGCAAGTCGCTGTAAAACTGTACCACCTAATCAGAGGTCACGGTGCTAGTGACTCTAAGCCTATGCTCGCCTTTAATGAGCTGCCTGGCAGGAAGATGGTATATTCTGGCAAGCAGCCTGTTTATTTTTATATTTTATATGTTAATGCAATTATTTTAAGTTTCATATTAATACTATCACTTTAGTCTAAGTTTCCTATTTTGAGAAATATGAGAGTTTTAAAATTATGATTAAAGCAAGTTACAAATATAAGCTAGTAGTTAATAAAATAAGTAATGAAGAAATAAGTAATAACCTAAATGTTCAATGATTAAGTGAATAAAACTATTTGAATGCTATAAAATTTCACAAATGTATTTTGATTGTATTACTTTTAAAAAATTAAGTATGTACGCATAGGTATTTAAGCTCACATATTGCTATCACCACCATTTATCCTTTCAATTCAATAATATAACCTTATCAAACATAGTTAATTAAAAATAATATTCAATATAACATATTACGTATGAAATGGATATAAACATACTAAGAAACTGTATTAAAAGTAAACTCAACTGTTAAACAAATAATATTAGACGTGCCTATTCTATCATACAATTTATTATCTATCTAACATATAATTTCAAAATCTGTCATATAAGTATGAAGACAGTAGGAGTAGATATGTAATTATTAACTAAGAGACTTACGTTCATCATACTAGATTTAAAACTAGACCGTGGATTTCATAAAACTGGACCTTCATCTTGTAAAGTAAAAATAATTATTTGCGGATTTGTTTGTATTAAATACATTAAAAAAATATATTAACTTTTAATTTGTGTAAACTGTGTAATTACTTAAGATAGTTTAATTTTAGACCTTGACTTGGGGGCTAAGTTTTAAAAATTGTCAAAGAAAGAAACACAATCACTAATGGATTTGAACCTGTATAGATTTATTAAAATAATACTTAAAAAAATTACATTATCTACTGTAAACTAATTAAATAATTCAACAACTAGTTCAATAAAATAGTGATCGTCCTTTTAATTTATTTTAACAATAAACATTTGGTTGTTCAGAGGTAACCCAAACCCCAAACGTCAGCAATCATATATGAGGTTCTACCAGGTGCACGCATTTTGTGATTAATATAAATATATTATTACGTGCTAATTAAACAAACAGATGGATTATTGGTTTGACAGTGCGAAATACGCGCCACCTATTCTGTTGCTGTTTAAGTCTATACTTTATATTAAGTCTATACTAGTATACCTTTTTACCATATTAACTTTTATAATAGCATGCCGTATTTATAACGCTGAGTGTCAAAAAGTTGACTTGGATTTGTTTGATCATAGTGATAATAAGTTGAGAGAGATTTTTAGTGACGTTTTCTTTACTGATAATTAGCTAACTAAGAATTTAGCAAATTTTTTGTGCTTTTTTTATTCATACACAATAGTATTGCCATACTCTGTCTATGTATAGGGACATTTAACTATAGATTTGTGTAATATGTGGAAACTTGTAATTGGCCTTATTTTTGTAAATTAATATTTCATGAACTTTGTATAGCTGTAAGTTTTACGAGAATGTAAAAATAAAGTAATAATAAAATACTAGAAGTTTCCTAATTTTAATACTAGTCTTTGCTGTTTTTTTACTGGCTATTCCAAAAAAGATAACAACTACAATTCTTTATTTCATACGCTTTTGAAACATAGAAATGTAAAATAATCTTTTATCATTCTAATTCTAGATTATGGCAAAGAAAATTATGATTATGGCTTTATAATTCAACTTGCTAAAAAAAATTGAGAAAAAGAAAAATAACACCAAATATCCAAAAGTTAAATTTTCGGGGCATTGCTGTTTGGAGCCTTCTCCTCCTTGATGGATCTGTGGCCCCAAAACTGGCTATAGTTATCGCACCAGTTTATTTCTATCTTCTTCCTAGCTACCTTTTTTTGCTTACTTTTGCCACAGAGAGAAAAAGCCAAGGCCTACTGCACTGACCACTGAAGCCAAGTAACAGCTGCTCTTCATTACAATATTAGCAATGAAGGTAGTATGAGTGTGTTGCCAATTTGACACTAAGTTGTCTCTTGTGCAAGTAACTTAACAAGTAACTTAACCAACCAAATAGAAATAAAACTAGTGTAATCAATCACATTACCTTGGTAAGAATAAGTATCGTATCAATCGAACCAAGTCACCACGAAATTTTATCTCCTAGATGCAATCACAGTGCTAGAGATAAATCAATCAATAGGTTTGACACTAAAAAAAATTCTTCACCAACAAAATAGTTACTCAATATTCTACAAAGGTCTTGATGTTTATTAAATTACACTATAGACATATTATAAGTTTTTTATTTGTAAAGTTTGTTGTATACTCATTCGTGAAAAGTTAAATAAATATTTTATTATATTTATTATTTTAAATTGTACAACACCTGAAGTAACAACTTTCCGATAACAGCTTTTCAAACCAGGAAAAGAGTTTAATAGCTTCTAAATGGTTGTTTTCTTGGTGTTGCAGTTTTTTATGGGCAGAGGTGACCAATTTATATCATATAACTTACTTATGAAATAGTAATATGCAACGCTCCGCTTAGCTTAATAGTAAGACAAGAAGTGGTATAAGATTATATTGTAAGTGAAACTTCTTTTTGCGTTTTATCTATCCTCGGAGTATTGTTTACACGTTTACAAGTTATTATAACTTGACTAATTTGACATTCTTAAAATTTTCAATTTATTTTGTTTATATTTCATTTGAAAAAGATAGTATACTTGTATCTGAACCAGCATCAATATCATCAGTTTACTGATTAACTTACCACTTGGCATGCATATACATCATTTGTGTATTTTGAGGTTAAATTAATTTTTGGAATAAGTCTAGAAATATTTGCTTCATTTAATACAGTGTACAAAAAACGCATGCTGCACTATCCTCATAAGTTATTCAATAAAAGTTTACGCGATTACTTTGCACAGTGTAGCCATTTAGATTTACATTTTAAAACAATAAACCTTGTGTTTATTGATAAATATGGTATTTTATTGTATTTTTATTATTATTTAATTTAGACTTTTACAAGGCCTTTCCTTAAAATTATTAATAGCTCTGTTACAAAGATTTCTTAAGATGCAGTTGTTTAGTTACCTCATTGTTAATATAAGAATCAAATCCATGTTAATATATTCATTATTCTATGGTAATATTTGATTTTGTTACAGAATTGTTTATTATGTTTAATTTTTCAACAGATGACGTCAGTTACGTCATCTGTCCGTTGATGATATGTGTAATCTATAACTTATAATTATTAATAAGTTTTCGATCTATAAGATGGTCGCTGTTTTTATGTATGTAATGAGTAAGATTAGTCAGTTTAGGTTGCATCTTGCACAATGCTGTTTAGCAAAAGTACACAAGTGAATTTAGTAAGAAAAAAATAGTGTATATTAAGTGAAAAAATCTCACTAAATGAGCTTGAGTAAAAAGGCAATATTTAGTCAAGAGCCTGATATAACTTTCTATGACTTACGACTAATTTTGAATTACTTTAGGCCGATTTTAAAAAATCTCGTCGAGCAAACTAAAAACTTGGCATAAGTCAGCTAACGCCAATGCTAAGAACTAAAAAGTATTTTTTTAGTTCTTAGCATTGGTTCTTGGAATGCTAAGAACTAAAAAGTATTTTTTTAGTTCTTAGCATTCAAATAAAATGTTTTAACACCTCGCCTCTATGGTCTAGCGGTCCAGGTGTTGGACTTGACTTCATCAGGTCCCAGGGTAATAAAAAGATGTTGCTCGGGATTGGCTATGTGCCCAGTTGGTGATAGGCTTGCCACCTGTCACATTGTGGGACTTAGTGTCTTCGGCTAGTAATGGGTGACCTGGTTGTGAGTCTGCCTACCTCTTCGTGGATATGGGCGTTAAGAACGCTTACCCTACATTGAAAGGGAAATACAGTGCCAGCATCTTTTTTGTTCAGTAAACAGTGACATTTAGTTTTTCTGATTGATTTTTTTATATAAGAGATAAGCGAAGAAGCACACGGCTGGTGGTAAGATATAACCGCGGACTATATACACCGTAGACGTTACAAGTCTGTCACCGTCCTGTGGCTGGGATGTTAATCCTATTGTGATAGTCTACCTGCTACCGGACATGAGTATTTATGGCGACAGGAATAGATAGGACGGTGAATCCCTACCAGGAAAAGTTGCTGCCCATCACTAACCACCAGTGGTCTTGTTAGTGAAGACGTATATAGTAACCAGTACTCGTCGCCTCTTACGAGCTGCCTGACAGAAAGGCAGACGGTCTACTCTACTCAGCGGGCCTGGATTAACATGGGTAATCACCAATTTTGCGAAAGAATGGTAACAACAACAAGATACCAATTACAAATATTCATATTTTAAATGAAGAAACACTTTTATTTTATAAATAGCCTACTGGTTTCGCTTATGACAGCATCATCAGGGCGAGAACTTTAACTACGAAGCAGGCACTGACGATGGATAATATTAAATAAATTATAAATGTGATAAAAGATCGAACCCATGACCTCAAGAAGTCAAGTCCGACGCCGGACCGCTAGACCATAGAGGCGATTTTTTAAGCTTGTGCATTGCATATCGCCTCTGTGGTTCTTTATCAGATTCACTGAAAAAAAATCACAGTGATTAGAGATAATATCACTCTTTGTACTTTTATTGTAGCTTTACTATATGTTTACACACATGAATGGAATAAATCTCTATTTCCATTGGTGGGCCAATGGAAACCTTTCGCTAATTAAATTAATTATTTTAATGTTGTTTTTTTATGATATTGGAAGGGAAACAAGCAGACGGATTTCCTGATGGTAAGGAATTCACGCCGCCTAGAGACACCAAAGGTGGTAATGGTGCGTTGCCAATCTCAGGCTGGGAGGTTAAGCCTCGCGCAAAGGTAAGTTTACCGGAACCGGAACACGTCATGACGTTATGGTGGCAGGAATAGGTAAGGCGGTGGTACCAATCCGGGTGTTGTATTAAATTATTATCAGAAAAGATTCTTATGAAACAGACGTAAGTTTATTTTAATACTCATAGTTAGGACAAAGTATGTCGGGTCAGTTATTTAACTTATATTTGTTGAAATCACTGTTAAGTACAACAAAGTTTTTAAATAAATAAAAATATGTAAATCGCGCTATGATTATTAGTACAATATTAAGTTATAAATGATCGATATGGATAATGCACTGATTGAACCCTAAAATGCGTGTGGAACAAATCATATAATAGAAAAGAACCTGGGGTCCAATCTTATCACTGATACCGACGCAAATCACACTAAAAACCATTCGACTAATTAAAGATAGACGCACCGCGTGTTAAGGGGAGCGTCTATAAAATTTGTTTTTTAATTATACTTTATTAGAGTAAATTGGCTTTGTTTTTTTAAACGGAATCTGTGGCGTTCGGTCCTTTTGTCCATCTATCGGTTTCATTGATGATTTTATAAGGGCAATAATCATTATTGACTGTGATACCATGATTAACTAGTTTCGAAGGGTTGCCATTATACTAACTACTCATAAAATTCAACCCCTTCATGGAAATTTGTTGATACATCCTCACACTGATGTTTCAAGAGAATTTCAATTTCCTGATTTTTTCAACAAATGTTATGCGTAATCGAAATTCTCTTTTCTATTTTATGGGTGCGTAATTTAAACTTTTTATGTAAATTTATGGTAAAACTTTTATTGTTAAGAACCTGTAGTAAACTCCATTAATTTTAAAACACAGAGGTGGTCACCCGATAAGGTCCGGTGACATGTCGTATTTATGCATTGTTGGGATACATGTCTTTATCTAAATTATGGTGTTGGAAGCTTGAAGCATATCTATTGAAGTTTCGAAGTCTATTAAGATTTCTCTTTTAATCAAGATGCCATTGTTTGTAGAAATAATGCAAATATAATAACAGTGGTCCTCGTAATAACTCGCCTCTGTGGTCTAACGGTCCCGGTGCTGGACTTGACCTCTTGAGGCCCCGGGTTTGATTTCCGGGTAGGGCAATAAAAAGAAAATATGGTTTTTCCAATTTTCTAATTAAAAAAAATGTTGATTGGGATTGGATGTGTGCCCGGTTTGGCGATAGGCTTGCCACCTATTACATTGGGGGACTAAGTATCTTCGAATGGTTGTGGGTGCCCCGGTTATGCCTCTTCCTCCCTCTTTGGGGACATTGGCGTGAAAATACTTTTTTATAATAACGGTGTCTGTTAAGTATTACTCTTTTGGTATAAAATTTGGAACATGACGTATTATACAGTTATGGAAACACCTAAATAGATACTAAATATCACTTCACAATGTATTCTTTTCCCTCTTCTATTCGAAGAAGTGAAACGATATACTCTAATAAAAAAAACAACGTTGCACTATCTTTAAAGTGATCTTTATTGTTTCGTTTTAATTGGATGTTTTAGTCTATTCTCAACGTATTATTTTAAGATTAGTTAGTTTTATTTGCATAGTAGTATACTACAACCAATGTAAACTTATATTTAAGTTTTCTCTTGTTTTGTTCTCTTCTCTCTCTGCTCTTGTTCTTGAGAAAAAATAATATAGATTCTTTTTATAGTGATTGAATTTCGTGTTTACATTGAGCGAAATTTGTCGATTTTGGTGGCATTTTGTACAATTTTGTTTTGTTGAAAGTGCACAAGTGAAATAATCGTGAAGAAATAAGTGTATCGTGTATTCCTTGTTGCGGCCAAATTTCACTACATGAGCTTAAAATGAGGCCACCGCTTTACCCAAGACTTTAACATGACTTATTGACGACTTATGACTAATTGTTATTGAATCCCGATTTTGGTAAATTTGATGCAAATTTCTACTTGAATAATGGCAAAATACTAACGTGAATGCCAAAACCTAAAGAAAGAAGTTTTCTCTCTAGAATTAAACGTAAATGTCTCTTCACGAGACGAGCAAAAAGTTCAGGAAAAATGTGTTACAATTGTGCTATTTTGTGTTATTTAACACTTTAAATATTAAACCAACGTGTACTGTAAGTAACGTTAAATAAGTAAATAATACATTTGTGTATTATACACTATCCATGCTTAATTTTCGGTGAAACTCCATTTGCAATTAATTGAATGATCAAACGAATTTACCAGATGAAGTTCGATCTCTATTAGTAAATGATCAAGGAGAAATTAAAATACAATCGCACTATTTCTCATTCTACTCACACATACTCGTATTAAATACAAAACGAGATGGCTAATTTTGCAAAAAAATAATTAGCAAATATAGGATGTGATAAAGTCAATTTTTGAAAAGTATCGAGCCATTATATAATACTGGAATTTATTGACTAACACTCTGTAATAATTAGTTTTAGTATTACTTCAGAAATACGTAAATTAATACCGAAATGTGTATGTATGCATATGAGTGTATGTGTACAGCGTAATCAGTAATATATAAATGACCATTACCCAAAATAACGGAGTAACTATTATAACATTTGAATTTTTTTAAACATTACACGGCACGAGTCTGGTGGTTTAAAGTTAACTGAGATAGCTTTTGTAGTATAATAATCATGTTCCAAAAAAAACGAAATTAAATATGATACAGATACAATGTAACGTAAAATTACAAAAAATTGATTTTATGAAAAATAAAAAAATAAAGTAAAACAAATAAAAAAATGTACCCCATAATAACAACAACAACAATAAGTCCCCCAATGTCATAGGTGGCAAGCCTATTGCCAACCGGGCACATATCCAATCCCGGACAACGTTTATTTATTAGAAAATTTGAAACATACCTTTTAAATTTTTTTTTTGTTGCCCGACTCGGGGTCGAACCCGAGACGTGAAGAACTCAAGTCCGACGCCGGACTGCTAAATCACAGAAACAATCAATAAAATAAAACAAGCAATTAACTTAAAATAAAATAACATAAATTGTTTTTAATAGAATCGAAGAATCAAACAGTGGAAACAAACAGAACGATTTATTGATGGTATGTTAGGTAGTTGTATTAACCTCAGCCTGCTTCTCGTTTTTAAAGGTTTTTGCTCGCATGTATTGTATGTGAAACGCAACCGTATCTTCAAACTCGGAACATGACAGTAGGGAGCACTGATGCAGTTCTGTATACTACTGGTTAGACAATAGCATCAATCCAGGTAATTAAAGGTAATTAATCGCAAAACACTATCACCTTGTTTAAAATCCCAAACTTAGTAAATCTAATTCTAAAGTAAGGTAATGATGACTTACGATATGTGAAGTATCTAGAAATTCACACAATAGTATTCAAAAAAAGAACAAGCACTTAGAAATAGAAACAGTTGCTAATTGTGAAATGCCTGTAAACTCTAACCCTAGGACCAAGTAAGGGGTCACCGAAATAGACCAAAAAAAATATTTAACATTAGCACGCGAATGTTAAAATGTTTAATAAAAATATCATAATATCATATAAATGTGGAAGCATCTATGAATATTAATAGCTGGAACATAACAGATCTTAATTGATTAATTCGATTTTTAATTTAAATAAATAAACACCTACATAAAATCAAGCTATTTGCAAATTGATGATCTATCAATGATGTAAAACCGAATATAATATTACTAAATTTACATAACATACCTTGTCCGTTGTTATCTTTATCTATAGCAACACGGATAAGATTAACAAAAAACTTTGCAAGTTTCAACACCCATAAATTACCGCAACGTGCTAAAAACTTCGATGTTTCACGGATATTCACTTACCAAATTCATATATTTAAAACGACATTCACCCAAAATTGTACTAACTCACGAAAAGAATGCTGTTTCAATCGCAGCTGCGACAAATTAATTTCGTTAATCAAACAAGACGCAAGCGCAATGCATCAAGACGACAGCGGGCGAACAGATAACATTAGCGTGATATACGACCTACCGAAAATACCCGTTCGTAAAAATGTACGTGCGCAGCCAAAGGGTTAAGTGTGTTTTACATGAAATTGGTTTTAATTATTTTGAAGACTCATTTTCAGAATATCTCTACTAATATTATAAAGAGGAAATGATTTTTTGTTTGTTTAAAATGGATAGGCTACGAAATGACTGGACTGATTCAAAAAATGCTTTCACCTTTAGAATGCTACATTATCCCTGAGTGACATAGGCTTTGTTTTATCAAAATCGGTGCAGAAGAAGCCAATTTACGCAGGCGAATCTGCGTGAAACTGCTAGTACATCATATTTTGAATATTTCATTTTTATTTTATAGTAACAAGTTTCTTAAGACGAGAAAATCCGGGAAAATTGCAGGGAAAATGTGAAAAACAATACCCTAACTTTTTATATAGAAACTGTTAGAAGGTAGCTGTTAATGCCAAGTGAATCGAAGTTCGCCAGATCGGCTAGTTTGAATTATATTTTCAGATCATTGCCACCTTACGGATTTTTTATCGTAATTTAAATTTGTATTGTAATTAGTTGTTTCCGTGAATTAAGTTCACAACATTTACATTCTAATACAATACAGTTACAATTAGACACATACAAAAAAGAGTGAGTGAATGAATAATGAGTGAAAGTACTAAGTATACTGTTTTTTGAAATACGAGAGGAAAAAGACAATTGACACGAAGCAAACTAAAACACTAAAATTATTCTTACAATAAGAAATCAAGAGGAAAATATTATTCTTTCTTTCTTCTCTATTTCTTCTTTTTAGATATTTAAGTACACCAAACTTGGTGTCTGTTTTATTAGATACTCGTATATAGTATTGAAACGTCATACATTATTATGTAACATCAAAATTAAGAATACTTACAATTAATTGATTAGCTTCCTTGGTTTAATCATTTCTCATAAAAAAGAGAAAACTTATCAAGTATCTACTTCTTTGTAGGTTTTCTCTGTAATTCAACAAAATTTTATGACAGTGTGTTTTATACCAAAGAATTTAACTACTGTTACATAGGTATATATATATATTACATCATTTACACTTTTTATAGTTAGCATCTACCTTCTTATTTTATTTTTCGATAACTTGAATTCGCAAATGTCATTGTTTGTACTACCTCAAAATGTTAAAGGTTTTTAAAAGTGTTAAATGATTATATAAAATGTTGCAATTTGAAGTATTTTATTTTGCAAGGCAGTTCTGAAATTGTGAGATTTGGCACTCGATACTCCCTACCTACCCCGAAAGGGACTTTTCGTGAAGACATGTATGTGTATATATGTTCGGAAAAGTGCATAAAATATGTCTACATTTTTAAAATTTTAATAAGTGCAACTTATTTTTATAAGCAGTTATGAGGAAGCAAAAGCGTCTTACTAAAAAGATATATATGTATGTCGTTGATTCAATTTATGTTCTAATTATAATAGCCCTTAAGATGGTATAATAGCGAATGCGGTAGTCTTATCCCTATATTATTATTAAAATATAGAAATAATAATAATAATAATAAATCATCTTTATTTCACATAAACCTACAAGAGGCACTTGTGACGGGTCTATATAATAATAAATCTACCACCGGATCGGAACGCGGCCGCACACTGAGAAGATCCGGCAAGAAACTCAGCGGGGAAAACAATGACACTTGAAAATATTAAGTTTACATTTTGGGAAGTCAAAGCCAAAATAAAATAAAAAATGACAAACCATAAACGTCTATAGATTGAAAAGGTCTTACAAGTTGAATAAAAGAACCTTTTATAAATGCCGCCGTATATTCAAATTGTCCTAAGGCATTATACTGGACTGTAATCATCCGCCTATCTCACTTGATGACGGATCGCTTATTGTCGAAGCTACTGGTTTTACACTAACGACATAATAACCCAATTTGAATTTTATCAACTTTGAACAGAGTTAAATATCACTTGAAATTGTTTAAACATTATAAAAAGTGCTACCAGTTACGCATGATTGCACAAAACAAAGAATTTTTACAAATGCATTGTTTAATTGTTTGAAGATTGTTTTGTTTGTTTTTAAACATTGTTTGTTGTTTATTACATACAATGTTGTAGTGTTATTTGCCGAAAATGTAACCGTTTTATTTTACATTTTTTAAGAAATAATAAATTTCTCCTTAGAATTGCATCCGCGAATTTTCCCCATATTGGTCCGGATCCGCTGAGTATATTAGACCATTGGCCTCCCTTCCAGTCAGCGCGTAAGAGGCGAGCATAGGTAAATTAGATCATCGCCAACAAAATAACTGGTGGTAGAGTGATGGTCAGCAGATGTCCCTGGTAGGAATCCACCGCTTTACCTATTCCTACCACCATAATCACTTTGTCACGGATCGGTATACTTGTACCATTGACCTACTCCCCCGGGCACAGGATAGCGACCTGTAACATCTTTGGTATCTATAGGCCACAGCTGTCTCATACCAAAGTTACCATCAGTAGACCCATGTGCGTTTTGCAGACCTCTCATAAACAAACAAACTTTTACTGATAATACTCTACCGTTTAAAGTCGATTTACTTTTTTTTTTCTTATCGATTATATCAATAGGTATATCTCATAGCCACACAGTTTTACTGTACTATATAAAATTAATAAATTAAATCAGAAACACACTTTTTAACGGACTCAAAAAAGGAGGATTTTGCGTCTGTATGCTTTTTTAAACCTACATATTTGTTACTCTACAACTCGGCCAATAAGAAAACAGATGTTGATAGCTACTTTTTAAGGTTCTGTAACCTAAGGGTAAAAAAGGACTACTAAGCCTTTGCTGTCTGTCTGTCTATCTACAGGCTGTATCTCATAAACCGTGATAGATAGAAAGCTGAAATTATCACAAATGATGTATTGCGGGTATTGTATGACGGGAAAAACAATAAAAATATTTTATTCCTAATATTGGTCCAGGTCTAGTGTGTTAAATAGACTGTTTGCCTTTTTGCCAGACAGCTCGTAACAGGCAAGCAAAGGCTAAATGAGTCATTACCACCAGACCATTGGTGGTAGAGTGCCCATCCGTGTAGGGATCACCAGCAATAATGACAGTGTTCATGTCCTTATGTTGTCCTTGGAGTTGGGTAACCGGTAGACTTACACTAGTGACCTAACATATCGGCTTCCAGACAGTGGTGCACCTATAATATCAATGCCGCCTTTAAATAATGATTATCATCAAAAAGAGCCAAGCGCTTATCCCCTGAACAAAATACTAATAAGTAGTTGAAAGATGGACAAAGAACCAAACAAATTTCTTTCGCATATATATAAAGATCAGTCTAAATCATAACATATATGTGTAAGCATAATATATATAAAAACTATTATCTTATATATATAAAAATCTTGTGTCACGATGTATGTTGCCATTAAACTCCAAAACTACTAAACTGATTTCGATAAAATTTCACAACTATCTGTAGTGTAATCCAACTTAAAAGATAAGGTAGTTTTTATCCGGATATTGGCGGGACTAAGTTCGCTGGGGTAGCTAATTATTTTATAAAGCAGATATACAATGCGAATGAGGATAGATGTAGGTACCCGAGGAGACCTAGTTTGACATTCCACGATCATATCGCTCGGGTGTTAGCCGAAGGTGGTGTCATGAGTTTCCGAAACCGACGACGAAACGAAATGTAATAAATGTAAATTAAATCAAAAGGATTATTATAACATTGCTGAATATTTAGCAGATAAGACTGCTTGGAATTAAATGCTCCTCATGCCAATCTCTTATAATATATAATGTATCATTCCATAAATTATTGTAAATATATTTTGAAATAAGAAAAAAAAGACAAGCCCGCTGAGTTTCTTGCCGGATCTTCTCAGTGTGCGGCCGCGTTCCGATCCGGTGGTAGATTTATTATTATATAGACCCGTCACAAGTGCCTCTTGTAGGTTTATGTGAAATAAAGATGATTTAGTAATGTTATTATTATTATTATTAAACCGGCGTGTTTAAATGAAAAGAGGAAGCCAGGTAGGTTTGGCAGGATAATGAGGTTTGTCACTCTTTAATCTAGGTCCCCGCAAGGGACTTGGCGTGAAGATATGTTAGATACAATTTTTGTAACTTGGCAAAAGACATTTTTTTCCCTATGCTTATGCTAATTAAATATAATAAAAATATTAAAAAGAGGGAAGGTTTGATTTTTTGTTTGTTTGAAATGAATAGGCTCCGAAACTACTGGACCGATTTCAAAAATTATTTCAACTTTAGAATGCTACATTTTTCCTGAGTGACATAGGCTTTGTTTCATCAAAATCAGTGAAGTGGAAGCCAAGTTTCACAGGTGAAGTTGCTTGAAACAGCTAGTATTTTATAATTTTATAAAATCACTACATTAAAAAACCAATGACATGAAATATCTGAGTGTACAGAAGTTGGTAAGTTTTTTGGATTTGGTTACTTATATAAAAAGAATTATAAGTAATATTAAAATATATACGTTTAAAAGTGGATTTTATTAAAAAATCTGTATAATCTGTGTTACGCGAGATATTCTCAATATAAAAAAAGTATCTCTAACGCCCCTATCCTCCAAGACCTATCTACCGTAGAGGCAAAGCCAGGGCACCCACGACTAACCGGAGACACTAAGTCCCACAATGTGATAGGTGATAAGTCTATCGCCAACCGGGCACATAATCCAATCCCGAGCAATTTTTTTTATTAGAAAATTGGAAAAACCAAATTTTCTTTATGTTGCCCGACCCAGGAATCGAACCCGGGACCTCATGCAGTCACGTCCACATCTAGTCCGCTAGACCACAGTGGCGATTATAAATATAAATAACTAAAACTAAACAATTTCTCGCATTAGCCTGTACAAGCCGATGGGTATATGTACAATGTATAAGTGCATATTACATTTAAATTTGGCAAACGGTATCCATAGATTGAAGAAAAAACAGAATCAAACTCAAGCCTCTTAAATTTAATAGACATGTGCGCTAACTACTCGACAGAAGGCAGTTATTAATTACACTGTATATTTAAAACATATTAATTTAAGAAACACTGTGATGAATCCTTTGTGTTAGGAAATTCCACTTGACTGAGATCATATTCATCAAGACCGCAGATGACCTCATGATGAAACTGATAAGAAACGTAAATCCGGATATTTGAATCATGAAGATTTCAAAAACGCCTTTATGGTCTAGCGGTCCAGGTGTTAGACTTGTCTTCATAAGGTCCCAGGTTGGATAAATGGATCGGGCAACTAAAAGTAAATGTCGTTTATCCAACTTTCTATTAATAAAAAAATGTTGTTCGGGATTGGATGTATGTCCTATTGGCGATAGGCTTGTCACCTACCACAATGTGAGACTTAGTGTCTATAAGCCAGCTATGTTTAACGAGGTGATTATAATGGTAATTACAAAATTCCTGCCTCGGGATCAATCGCGTATATTCCTCTTGCCTAAATAAACTTGTCATGTTGCGGTGCGGAAGGAAGTTCAGCCGGTAGAATTGCACAAAAGGCAGAATACTAGCTACAGGATAGCGGCACACCTATAACGTCTATGGTGTTTATAGACCTCTATTGCCCCTTATCATTAGGATGGACCGTGTGCTTGATCGCTGTCTTACCACACAGAAAGAAAAAGTAAAAAAAATAAATTTAAAACGAGAGTTCCTTTAATTCTAGAAGCATTTTCACACTGATATCCACAAAGAGGTAGGCAGAGGCCTTGCACCCACGACTAGCCAAAGACACTAAGTCCCAAAATGTGATAGGTGGCAAGCTTATCGCCAACCAGGCATATATCCAATCTAGAACATTTTTTTATAAAAAAATTGCACAAAACACATTTTCTTCGAACCCAGGACCTCATGAAGTCAAGCCTAACATCTAGACCGCTGGACTAAAGGAAATAAAAAATGTCAAATTGTATCTCTTAAACCAAAATAAGTTCCATGTGAATTTATGACCAACTTGCTATATACGTATATTCGTACAATAAACACATTATAAATTACAAAATTAATCTCTAGCTCAACTCCAAAAAGACGATGACTAAAAATTTTCCCATCGAGTGTAGGTACGATATTGTTTTCACGGTTATAGGTCCCATCATTATTCTATACGGCATATATGCGCCAACATTGTCATTGTCCGCTGTGGACGCACCCTTTGCACCGCCTACCATTGTTTCGATCACAGATCAAAAACATTTGGAAATCGAACAATCGGTTGAAATCTATAAATCGATTTTGTAGGGTTGCTACGTTGATAGGGTTTAATGTTCTATAAAAAATATTAAAAGTTGAAAAAGTACAAATGTACCTTGAGACACAAAAGTCGTTGCGGATTTTTACAGTACAGTTTTAACGATTCTTGCAAGTGATTGTACATACGTTTTTAATTTACTCTAAAATAAGTAATGCACGAAAAAAGTTAGAAATCCAGCGAATCTATAAATCGATTTTTAAAACTGTTGTGTCGATCGTTCAATGTAATTTATAATAAAATCCAAATTTAAAATATTTTACGACATAAAAATTTAGGCACTGCAAAAAACCGATGTTGATTTTATTATTATGCCATTTAAATGCACAAAAAATTTGAACTATTCCCGCAATTAACCTTAGATTTAATCATCAGATCCAGACGTGGTGTTTGGCTGACACCCCGACCATAGGATAGCGATGCTCCTATAACATATATGGTATCTATAAGCCATAGTTGTCTATTATCATCCTGCAAGCTGTGTCTTTTTTGTTTGTATTTTAGGAATGAAGAGGAAACTGTTTTTTTTTAGTTTTGCTGCGTCGAAATTACTTGTGTTGTCACAGCTTTGTATTTGCCATAAATTTTGTTTATATTTATTTAAGATTTTAGTATATAACTTACTAAAATGACTGTTCCGGCTTCGCTCGGATGGCAATTTTTTTATCGTATATTGAGATGTAAGATATCCTATCTTTTAAGTTAGATCAAACAGCATACGGTGCGCAAATTTACTTAAAATCGGTTAAGAGTTTAGGAGCTTAGGAGTCCATCGCGGACAAACAACGTGACACGTAATTTATAAATGTTAAGATATTTAATTATTATGAAATCTGAATGCCTATTTCCCTCTGTCAATGCTGTATGTTTGCTTAAATCTTTAAAACTACGCAACGTATTTTGATGCGTTTTTTTAATAGATGAAGTGATTGAAAAGGAGGGTTTATATGTATATTTCAGAACAGTGCAAAGCCGGGGCGGGCCGCTAGTCAGCTATAAAAGAACGAATCCATTAAATCACAAAATAGAACTATAATTTATCGCATTTCAGTCCACGATGTGCAAGTTTATTCACATTATAGAAGACTGCAAATGAAATAGCATTAGACATTACCCGTTTATCGTACAAGGCTATATTTTAAAGGCTCGTTCTTATGGCACCGATTGTGACCTTATGTCGTCGGTCGCCGCCACGCCACTCCGACGAAACATTGCTTTATTTTAGAGATGTGCCTATTTATTCTTTTAATCGATATTTTGCTGCTATTTTTATTAACATCCATTTTGATATCGAGATGTTGCTTAAACGTTAGCAAGTTTTGATGACGAGGCGAATGCTGAGCTTGAGAATACTAGGACTTTCTTTGTTAGATGTATTGGGAGACAGTGTTCTATAGCTTATCGCTCGGTGTTAGGCGCTAGAAGGAAAAACAGACGACAGTGTTGTGTGGTGGAGATAGTACTGTGTATGTATTCTTTTTGCGCTTTCCGTTGAGTTTACATATTTTCTTGAAAAATATATAGATTATCGTCTCTGTGTGACGTGTGTGACGCCGGATTTGACTTCTTAAAGTCCCAGTTTCGATCCCCTGGGCAATAAAACAAGTAGAAAATGTGTCTTTGACATTTTCTAAGAAAATATAGTTGCCAGGATTGAACATGTGCCCGGTTGGCTATAGCCTTGCTACCTATCACATTGTGGCACTTAGTGTCTTCGGCTGGTCAATAGTGTCCTAGTTGTGTCCCTGCCTACTTCTTCGGAGATATAAATAAATATCTCTGGACAACTCACACAAATTGAATCTAACCCCAAAGTAAGCAAATTACATGCTTGTGTTATGGGTGTTAGTCGACGATACTAATACATAGAAATACTTAAATAGATACCAGAATAAATTTAATAAACACCCTGACCCGGAAATACAGACATCTAAATGTTCATCACACAAATGTCTGCCCCCGTCGGGAATCGAACCCGAGCCTCGCGGTAAGTAGATGTAGTTAGGCGTGTACGCTAGCCACTCGACCAACGAGACGAAGATACTTTTTTATGAAAAAAGTATGAGGCTACAATGCTTTTTATTTAAGAGATTTATCTTATTGTAATTTTTGTTTATCATATCTTATAGCACCGACTATAACCATATCATACCGTATCCGTTACCATGTTTATTTGACAATAGTATCTTAATTATAACTAATATAATTATTTGATTTTATGTCCACATAAATCATAATTTGACTTCAACAATTAATAGCAGTATTGATATAAAGCTCCTTTAAGATGTCATAGTGTCACATCAACCATGAATAAAGCTCATTTTCTTGTAAGGTGTCTGTTCGAGTTTCCTTAAACGACTACTTTTTAAATATAAATAATAATTTCACGTGTTGTACCCAGTAAGTTGTTAATTTTATATAAAAATAAATAATGTAATTAAGTGAAATGAAATACACGTTCCGGTCCGGTGGTAGTTTTTAGTATTATATAGACTCGTCACAAGTGCCTCTTGAAAAAAAAATTCTATTCTATTCTACATTATCAGCAGACTTTATGCGGATGTTATTACAAAGGTATTTAAGCATAAAAACATTTTCTACCGCACTATGGTGTGTATTTTTTTTTAAATTATTATTTAAAAAATTAAATTATTTATATATTATAATTAGCGAACCTGGCGAACTGCGTATCGCTTAATATTACTTACTCAAATTAAAGTATTGTTTTTCCCATATGCAGTTTTCCCGGTTTTTCTCTTCATAAGAACCTTCTCCTAAGAATAACCACTACAACAAAAAAAGAATTAGCAAAATGAGTTTATCCGTTCAGGCGTGATGCAGTCACCATGCGAAATGGGGATTCATTATTATATATACAGACTAGCTGACCCAGCAGACGTTGTTCTGCTAATTTTTCAAATGTAATTTTAGTAAAAAACATCGGGGTGAGTCACCCTCATCACTTAGCTGTATGAAAAATAGGTATTAGCCAATTCTCAGACCTACTCAGTATGCTCACAAAATTTCATGAGAATCTTGGTTTTTTTTATTTATAAACACTTGTATTTTCCACAATATATTTTTTACTTTTTTATTTTTATGGTTTAGCCAACTGGTTTCGCTATATAAGCATTATCAGGGCTATAAATGAGAAAGGCATGAGAATCGGTCAAGCCGTTTCGGGGGAATTCAATCACGCACACCGTGACATGAGAATTTTATATTTTAGATTTAAATTTTTAAACAAAGATTTATTACAATGTTCATAATTTATTACAAGCAAATTTAAAAAGGGATTAATTTTAATCCACTGTATTGCACACTACAACAGTTTCTAACCCTAATCAGTCAGGAGACTAAACGTTAAAACAAACTCCCCGTAAAACGACACATTTAAATAAAACCTGGTCAAAATACATTTAGCCAATGTAAAAAATTAAAAACCTAATTAAAAATAACATTTTTGTACTTTTGCTATAAATACTTAAGTCAAAATGACGGGTTTTGTTTACGAGATACAATAAGCTTAGCTTAGTTGACATACGAAGGGTTCGAAAGTTATTATTAATATGAAAGTTTTTAAATGCAACTTAACCCACCAAAAACATTAGTCTTTTTAAATTTTTTATCGATATCGTTAATAATTTAATCGCAAGCCTAAAAGTTGCCGCCTACGCGGGTCGCGATCAGCGCCGCCCCGCGAACATCATTGAATCGTTCAATATCTTTCGCAAGAGCCATCACTAGCACATCCGCAACATTTCGACGCCACATAGTGTTGCCATCGCTTCAGCGATTGCCGTGTTTTGTTGCAATTTTAGTGAAACAAATAATTACCAGTTTATAGCTTTACTTAAAATACTAATTAAAAAAACTTTAATCAAGAAATACACTGTGCTTTACTATTTGGTAAAGTCTTTAATTTCCGGCACAATCTCAGTGCTTATCATTGTGATATCTCGATTGGAATGAAAATTATACAGTAATACCTAGCTGACCCGGAAGACATTGTTCTGATATATTTTTTGCTGTGACTCACCCTCATTACTTAGGGTTATAAAAAATAGATGTTAGCCGGTTCTCAGACCTACCTACTCAATATGCTCACAAATTTTCATGTGAATCGGTCAAGCCGTTACGGAGTAGTACGGTAACTAACATTGTGATATGGAAATTTTATATACATATATGATATTATCACGTAAGAGAGATTACTGACAACGCATTAACACTTTTGGTATTTATAGGCGATGTTTAGATTATTTTATAACAGTACATCTCAAAACACAAAAAGTTTGAACATACAACTTGGCAATACAAAAAAATGTTGCCTATTATCAAAATTGAAAGTAGAATCAACACTACTTTTATCACCTATATCTATCACACCCACACTGACGATAAAAAATTATTTATGCCCTATGTTTGCTTCATTCTCGTCAATTAAATACTTCCCATTGACTGGTCCTCAACGGGATAGGCTAGACACAATATTGTAATATCAGATCATTAAAGCACTTAAACGCGGAAATGTGTGGGTGCAAAACCACCGTATCTAAACTATAATTTGAGATCTGTCCGTCGGTCCGTTATATACGTTTGTAATAGCCATGACCACATGTAATCGAGAACCATTTTGTTGGACAACGAATTTTTAATTATTAACACGTGCGTTGTTTATTTTAAAACGAATTTTGGGGATATTGTGTTATCTAGCGTTAAATATATTTATTTCTAAACGCAATTCTAAATTCAAATTTTTGACGCCTCCCACTCAAAACGAACGCTTTGGCGGAAAAAGATGAATGAAGTTTTTTTATCATTAATGAATTTCGTGAACATCTATACAAATAAATAAAATTGAAGTGTCAGTTTGTAATATTAAAATTACCGATTTTTACTAGATCAATATGAAGAACATACATACGGTACGTACAACAAAATACTTTTTTAACTTTTTTGTTTGTCTATCTGTCTGTTCGAGTATTCTTTAAGACGGCAAGATCGATATTTACAGGACCGATGTTGAGAAGGAGTAAATTAGACTTACTTTATTTAAGATTTTTTACTACTTTTAGCATTTTTGGTTATAATACTGAAATACTAATATTCATTATTAGTGATTTTCAGTATTGAACTCGCCCGGATTGGTACCACCGCCTCAGCTATTCCTGCCGCCATAATGTCAGCGTTTGTCATTGACGTGTTACGGTTCGGAGGGTAAGGTAGCCGGTAAATTTACTTTTGCTCGAGGCCTTACATCCCGGCCTAAGGTTGGCAACGCAACATTACCACCTTTGGTGTCTCTAGTCGGCGTGAATTTCTTACCGTCAGGAAATTCGTCAGCTTGTTTGCCTGCCAATGTCATTTAAAAGAATCATTTACCATCATTTCCCATTCATATAAATAAATCCTCTCGCCTCTGTGGTCGAGCGGTCCGGGTGTTGGACTTGACTGCATGAGGTCTCGGGTTCGAATCCCGGGTCGGCCAACAAAAAGAAAATTGGATTTTTCCAATTTTCTAATTAAAAAAAATGTTGGTCGGATTGGAATTGGAAAAAAAATGGAAACGTGCCCGGTTGGCGATAGGCTTGCCACATTATGGGACTTAGTATCTTCGGCTAGTCGTGAGTGCCCTCGTTGTGCACACACGCACACGCACACGCACACGCACACGCACACGCACACGCACACGCACACGCACACGCACACGCGCACACACACACACACACACACACACACACACACACACACACACACACACAGGCACAGGCATCAAACACGTGACGTTTGTTATTTTTCTATCGGGGGAAATAAATAGACGTTATTACAGCAAAACCTATACCTACACCTGTAATGTAGCTAACAAACAATTTCTAATTCGAACTTAAAAATCAAACTTTTAAACAAAAAAACCGCGTCGATATCGGTCTATACCTTTAAAAGCTCTCTTTCTGATGTGTTTTCCATAAACTGCAAAGATTACGATACCTCATAACGTAACTTTAATGCAATGTTCCATCAGCCACCTCCTAGTTCATTTTAGGTTCTTGTTATCAAGTCCTCGTCATCAGACTATATGAACAGATCTAGATACAACGAATCTAATGAATCCAAACTCGACGAGTGCACCAGTGAGGTGCACTCGTCGAGTGAGGAGGAGGAGTGAGTACAGGGTCACGTCTTCTTCCTTCGACTATCCATCATCAGACCGGCTCAGTTATATCAGAGTTCTTTAGTATTAAACTATTAAGCCCGGCACACACGTAGCTATAATATATATTAATATGAACTATAGCAAGACATATTACAATATATTTTCTGTAAATATCTATTATTTTGTTAATGTGACTTGCTTGAGATTAAAAATAATGAACGAAACACGAAGAGGTAGTGAAAATTAAAGGGTCATGGCAAAACAATGTTTGGGAAACAGTGCTGTAGATGTTTGCACAAAAATACCAATTTAATAATAAGAAAACATAAGATGTTGAAAAATTTAAAGTGTATTTTCTTTATTTAAGGATAAAAATCACACAGATTTCCAGATGGTAAAAACAGTCCAATTTAAGACAGCAAAAATGTTAATGATGCGTTGCTAATCGGAACACTGGGACACGACAATGGCAAGCAATGACATTTGTAGGAAAAATCAGGATTTTACCATCGAATTTAAACGCGATCAACGTAAAATGCGTTTAGTAATAATTGTCAATTATGTCAATTTTATTGTCAAAGAAAGTTTGATTATTGTAAATATTTTATTATTAAACTACCACACACCATCACCACCTATCACATTGTGGGACTTGGTGTCTTCGGCTAGTCGTGGGTGCCCTGGTTGTGCCTCTGTCCACCCCTTCGGGGATATGGGCGTGAAGATACTTTACTTTTAAATTTTTAACTGCTTGACGTGGTAAGTAGATTCTCAGGGGATGGGGATAACAATATTGTTAATTTTAAAAGAGAGCTTGCGAAACCTTATGAACGGGATCACAACTGCTTCTTGATATCTTTTACTCTGAATTTAGTTTTACTAAACTCGGTTTTTAATATGATCGGTGATATCAGCCCTATGTCTGTACCTAGTCTGATTAATTATAAACTGAATAATAAACTGTAGGAGTTCTGGCGCCATCGAGGAAAAAGATGGTCGAAGTTTTTTTCTGAAACAACAAAGTGTTGAAACTGAGTGAAATTAGTCAATTTTGGTGGCATTTGTACAATTTTGTTCAGTGAAAGTACACAAATGAAATAACCATGAATAAATTAGCGTATCGTGTATTTCCTTTTTGGCGTCAAATCTCATTACATGAGCTTTAGTAATGAGGCCACCGCTTTACCCAGGAGCCTGACATGACTTACTGACGGCTTATGACTAATGACTAATTATAATTGATTAAAATTGACATAAAATTAAATGCAAATTTCTACTTGACTAATGGCAATTAATACTAACGTATAGGCCAAAACCTGAAGAAAGAAAGAAAGATAATAAACAATATAATAAAAATATGTTTTCGCATTGTACACTGTATGTCCTACATTTCTTTCAAATAGGTAATCTCTTTTTATTGGTTTTGAGAAATCTCTTATAGATATAAGCTCGTCTTTATAATTTAACATAGGTATTTACTTGTGTTGTTACTATTTTGTTTATAATAAAAAACAACAATTAATAAAAAATAATGTTTAAATTTCACAAACGACAATGGCACGCGTCTTTCTGGATATCAAATACGTATATGTTTGTATCGCTTTCTACGAGCTCAGTGTGGCCGAGCACGATTTATTCAATGGATTTAGTCGAGCTGGTTACATTTGTATCCTTAGTTCCCAGTACGTTAGGGTTGTCAAAAATATTTTTTGTCATTTATATTAAAAAAAACATTTCTCATAAAAACATCATTTGTATAAAAATATATTATAATCGCTTATTCTTGAAAACAATAAATTGGATTTGTTAAAAATGTTTTTTGAATCAAGCGCTACTTTTTGGAATTTTAATTGATTATTAGTTTAAAAAGAACAGTTTATTTCCAAATTTCGCGGACTTGCCTGCCTTAGCACTGTTGTATGTAGCCTAACAGAGGAGATCGGTAGCAACCAAGTTGATGTTACCAGAAGACTTTTACTTTAACTGAAACTAGTCCAGCTCCTCAAATCCAGCAACAAATTTGGTACAACAGTCATCACATAAGGAGGTAAAAGTGCATCCGGGGTTTTTCAAGTATTTTTATGTTTTATTTAACACGGCTCTCTTAATGATTTCAGAGAACCTTGCCCTTCTACCAGAACATGACATTATTCTTATGATGAGCTATTATTAGGGTAGGGTATGGTGCACAGATCGGAGCCCACAAAATCGGAAATTGAATTAATTTGCTGGGAAAATAATTTCTACTTGCCTGCCGAACTTGGTGTCAAGAAAATGTATTTGTTTGTGATATGTATTTGCTGAAAAGGTAATGTAATAATATAAAAACAAATATTAACTAATTGATAATAAAATCCAGTCCTGATATTATTATTTTTCCAAAACAAAAAATTGTTTTTCTTTTGTAACACAACAGAAGTTGATCTTTACACCATTTTAGTATCTCATACTTAGCTAGGCGCTCGCATTTTTCTAAAATCTTTCTGAAAAAGAGAATATTTTCTATTATAAATGACAAACTCCACTCCATTAAAACCTTCTAAAAATTTCTGTTTTGAATAAAGATTTACTAATAGCTGTAAAGCAGAAAAAGGAGAGCACACTTAATTTTTTTCTTTCCAAAACAGAAATGTTTTCAGGCTGTTCATAGTATATTTCACAACCCAGCTAGTCAGATAGGATTTGTTACGATACTCATTTTTTTTAAAAAACACGTTCCAGTACTCTACGGTATTCTTATTCGATTTATAAAACTGTATCCATGTATTGGCAACCCTATAAAGAATACACTTTATATCCAGTGAATGGAGGGCACTAAAGAGTTGAATGCGGCGTCGTGTTCGACAGGATGTACAGGCTGAGCGCTCGCCGTGCATCAACCGTTGCTGCAGAATGTCCCATGTTATTTATGCCTCACGTGTCGCCTGTGGCTCCATCTAACACTGACAATGGTGAACTTACTCTATAGTATTTAATGTTGGTTTTTTTGTGATCCTTTCATATATAATTACTAGCTGAATGTAAAGGAAAAGGCTTGCATTTGAACGCGAAGAATATCAACATAATTGTTTTAGAAAGAGACGAAGCCAGAACGGATGTAAGAGTTTTAGTTGATGATGTAGTGCCGGAAAAAAAGTGAAATAGTATAAGCTTGGTTGTGCTTTTAGCAGGGGAGAAAAATGCTTATACCTGTAATGTGGTATGTAAACAAGAGTTGGGTATGACAGAAATAGCATGAGAATAAGATGAATGCAGTCGAAATGAGAGCGCTACAGAAAACCTATGGTGTAACGCTCACTGATGGCATTCGTAACAGTGAGATTTCGGGATGTTAGGCCCCGTGCAAAAGTAAGTTTACCGTCTACATTATCCTCTTAACCGGAACATGGCAAGCGCTGACGTTATGGCGGCTGGAATAGGTAAAGCAGATGTACCAATCCGGGCAAGTCGTTGCAAAAATCTACCACCTAGTCAGATGTCGTGGTATTAGTGGTGATAAGCCTATGCAGGCCTTTTACGAGCTGCTAGTCAGGAAGGCAGATGCATGGTCTATTCTGCAAAGGAGCCAGGATTAATGCAGGGACATTTATTATTAACGACAATTTGCGATTTGTTACAGACTTAATTATCGTTGTCGCAAAAGCATCAGTCACGTAATAAACTTTGACTGCGAACCAGACTTTGGAATATATAGGCGGTAAATATTTCTTTAAGAAGTCCATACGCTTGTTTGCTTTACTATAAATAAATATTCCTGGACAAATTACATAAAGTAAATCTAACCTTAAAGTAAAACTTGTAAGCTTGTGTTATGGTTATTAGTCGACGATTCGATAGCACATAGAAATCTTACGGATAAAATACTCGTAAAAAAGGACATGGACTACTAACCATATAAAGGTTACCCTTAAATCAACAAACTCTACACAATGTTTAAACTATTACACTTTTCTCTGAAATCAAATCTGCAATCTACTGGAGTAAGGATAAGTAAAACAGTTGGAGTTTAAGTTTTAGCCCTGATGATGCTGTATAAGCGAAACCGGTAGGCTATTAATTACAAAGTAATAAATTATAAGTTATAAGTAAAACAGTACAAGCGTTTCTTTCTTTAAAAATATACAAATAAAATATTCTGTTTTTATTTTGATTTTTGTAACAATAATTCAACTACTCAATTTATATGGAGTTTAATGCTTATGTGTCGAAAGTATAAAAACATTCTCCGCTTAGTGGTTGATTTTGAAAAAAATATAGTTGATGTTTTTACCATAAGAGGAATACTTACCTACTTATTTAGTGGTTGAATTTTTAAAATCACTGAAACACGTAACTCATATTGTTTTTGCCTTAAATGTATATTATTTAATAGAAATATGTGCAAGGAATAAAAGTATTTTTACAAACTTTTATCGCCTCTGTGGTCTAGCGGTTCAATTGTTGGACTTGACTGCATGAGGTCCCGGGTTCGAATCCCGGGTCGGGCAACATAAAGTAAATTCGGTTTATCCGATTTTCTAATAAAAAAATGTTGCTCGGGATAGGATATGTGCCCGGTTGGCGATAGGCTTGCCACCTATCACATTGTGGGACTTAGTATCTTCGGCTAGTCGTGTGTGCCCTGGTTGTGCCTCTGCCTACCCCTTCGGGGATATGGGCGTGAAGATACTTTTTTTTTACAAACTTTTATATCCTAATAATTTCCTTCTTTAGTAGATGCCCGCGTCATTATAAAAATACGTGTTTATGTGTGTGTATTTTAAAATTAAAGTTTTAGTCCTAAGGGTTTGACCACTACGTTGCTACATGCAGTCCTTTGCCTTTTATTATTTAGTTAATATTGATTTTTTCTACAATAAAACTAGCCTAATTCACTTCTTGTTACTTTAGCTTTCTATGATATACCAGTGAAAGTTCTGTTAACATCGGCCCGACCGTTTTGGAGATTAGCCAAAACAGACAGACAAAAATATAAAAAAAGTATATGGTAGCTAATGAACTGTATATAATTTCATACGCATGAAGTAAAGAACAGTTATTTTAATATTACAAACGTACATTCTAATTTATTTCTTTGTGTACATATAGTAGTATATAAAAATCAATGTCACTTTTCGTTGTAATTTTTTTACTCAAGAACGGACTCACCTATCCAAACCAAATATTTGGGCTTTGTTCGAACTATTTAGGAGATGGTTTATGTGAAGTTTGCATGAAATCGGTTCAGCGGTTCTTCATTTACCACATTTTTTGTAACCAATGAATTCAATAAATGGCGGATCAGTTTGTTAATGGGTATTTTTCAGTCAAACTGAAACTCTTTTCAGATGGGGATTGTGCTCTCATATTGAAACTTTTTTCAGTTGTTTTTTTTTGTTTCGTTGTTTTATATCATTCATGCGGTCATACACATAGCGAAGCACGTACCGGGGCGCTAGTAAATTATAAAAAATATTCAAAGTCAATTACATTTTTATCGGCTTGTGGGCTTTGAGATGCATAATAAGTGTAAGTTTAATCCCCATAAAATAGGTGCCACAATGTTGTGGAAGGAGTGATATATTTCTTCGAAAGTCAATTTCGCGCTATTTTGCTAAACCGCAACCGCAGTATTACGGTTTTATGACAACCGATTGGTCGCATCACTCACGCTTCGGAGTTTATTGTAATGTATACTCATTGCTTGAGCTACATTTCATAGAGATTTAAATACACATAAATAAAAAGATTGTATAGTATTTGTTTTTAAACGTAAATTTTAAAATAATTAAAAATCTGTTTATAATTGTATTGCAAAAGTGCTTGAGATGTAAAGATTTTCTGAATTTTGAAGCTATTTCCTTATTTATCAATTTATCAAAGTTTTAAAAGACAAATTTGAATATGATTTTCACCAGAGAGACGGAGTTCAATTCAGATAACTTGCGCTTCGTTTTATCTGCATAGTATGAGCATACGCAATATTGGCTGACGATATAATACTACCATGCAGGGAGACTTAGTAAACAAAAATATGTACTAGTCGAAAGACCTGTTTGCCCAAATGTGTTTCTACATTCCCGATTTCAAGTTATTTGGTGACCTTATAGTTTATACTGAGAGTTGACATATCTGTAATTTCTAAACTATAAAGTCTATTAGTTGTAAAAAATATAATGCATCTATAAAGCACATTCTACATTACAAAAAAGAATAAACAAAATTGGACTACTCGTAAATAAATTATAGCCAAACTTACATTTTGATTTTTACCCCCCACCCACGAGAACCCCCTAAGTGGTTGAGGTGATTTAAAATATTCTATAACCTTTTTCGAAAATTATTATACCTATGTGTCAAATTTCGTCACAATCCATTTAGTAGATTTGTCGTGAATCTCGATCGGGATACAGACAGACAGACGAAAATACTAGAAATATGATTTGCTACCCATTTTAAGTAGTCTTATTGTAACAACTTTTTTAAAAATACGAGTATGTTTGGAAATCTGCATTTATATTTTACCTTATCATGGTGCTTAATATTTACATACTTCTGTTATTTGGCACGTTATGGAATTATTCTAAACTTTGACAAATGTAGTTTTAATTCCACAATATCATGAAAGACGTGATATATTTTTGCGAAAATCTGTTTCGCGCTTTTTGCTGAGACCGCAACAGTAACATTACGGTTTTCTGTAAAACCGATTAATCATATCACTAGCACTTTGAAATTTGTTGTAATGTATGTATTTATACTGATTTCTAGAACTACATCTTGTGATAAATATTAAAAATTCATTTCATAAATATTATAATATTTGCACACCACAACGTGGTAGATAGTTGGAATGGTTAAATATCATATAATCCGCAAACAAATACTTCCA
>NJDD01000881.1:1056969-1070836 GCA_002245505.1 Calephelis nemesis
ATACGTAATATTTTAAATGTAGCCAACAAAAAGGACGGAAACTCATGAAACATTGATGTTCTCTCTAGTGAGTATGTTAATATTATTGTCGCAGTAAAATGTCCGCGAATCCTCATCTTCAAATCGGAACAGTATTAAAATTGGTTCATCCCATAAAAATTGTTTTAGATCATTGTTTTGAATTAATATCTACTAAAGGATATTAAGCTCTCCTCTCCTTTGAAGTCTAGTAGTTCGGTGTTTTCAGTTAATTACTTTACGTCCTATTATCATTTCTGGAACTCGAAATTCATTTTTTTCAATTGTCTAATGCTCTGAATTAGATAAATGCCTGCTAGGATATAAGTTTGTCACCTATAGCATTGATGGACTGATATACCGTCAGCTGATAGTGACAGTATTGTATCTCTCACGCCCATATCCCCAAAAGGTCGTCAGAGGCACAATCAGAGCATCCATGACTAGCCGAAGACACTAAGTCCCACAATGTGATAGGAGGCAAGCCTATCGCAAACTGGGCGCATATCCGATCCCGGGCAATGTTATTTTTCTTAGAACATACAAAACATATATTATTTTCTAGTGTTTTTTAGGTTCCCGACATTGTCCTGCTTAGACATACCTAATTTTTTGAGGATACGGCAGTGAACATACTTTCTTTTAACCAACCTACACTGAGAAAATAGTGTTGTATTCATTGTATATTTAGAATGAATTGATTCCCAAATATGACAGCGTGAAATTATACGTAATTAACCTTTTATGGGGTTTTGAAACTTGCACACGCAACCCATTCAAATCGTCAAGCCATTGATGGTTTTTCCATTCACAAAAAAACCCATATTTTTAAGGCTGGAACACACAAATGAGATGAAAAAGGTTCAAAGACGTAACAACCTTGTGATACGATTCCGGATCGCGTTGCTAACTGCAGCTACCGAGAGCACTTGCAACGACTGCACGAAGCCGACCACAGCTGCGCCTGCAGTTTCGGTTCAGCTTCATGCGGTCGCACGTGCTGTTGGCGGTTGCAGTTGGCAGCTCGATTCTGAATAGCACCTTTAAGGCCCCATACTTAGTCAGCCAGAAGAGCCAATCTCTGCGCTCCCCCGTTCCATGATTACTACGAAATATTGCGCTCTAAAGTAAACGTTTTAAGCGACAAATCACTATTTTTGACACTATAAAAGTAATTTGAAAAAAGTACAAAAACTGAAGCACTTATCTTTTAGGTATAGTACTTACCTATGTTTCTGTTAAATCTGGTGTCGATATTTTCATACTTGAAGTAGACAGTTGGGTTTTGCTTTCAAAAAAGGGTAAACTTTTTGATTTTTTTCTATTGAGCAAAGTGAAATTAATCGTGTTTTGGAAACATTAGTCTTATAAAGCATATTCATGTTAATCTTGTGTATTTTTGTCACCAAGATCCATGAGTGCTTTGTATGAAAAAAACATTATATTGCTGACGTATTTTAGCATACATGAACCCTTAATAAAGGAGGACATTTACATGAAAGGCGTTATTGCAGAAATTACGATTAATAAGAATTAATAGAAGAAAGAACCGTTCTTGGTAGAACTTAACTAGAGGTCGTTGACCGTAGTAGACATATGTGACAGCAAATTTCTCTGATACGTCGATAATGAGTTTCACTTTGATTAAAATGTATTTAAAAATGTTCAGTTTAACCTTACCTATTGTATTACTTCGTAATATATTTTTGATAGAAAACAATTACGCGTTATCATTTTGCAATGTTGTAGTTTGGTTACCCTTTTTCACTTTTTAAGTCAAAGACATCAATGCATACTGCCTAAACGTATAACCTAATGTTTGAATATTGCATCATTTAACATTAATAAAAATATAGAATTGAACCTTCATAATACACCCTATAGAATTTTATAGGATTACTTCGATTGACACATAGGTTAGTTTTTTTATTTATTTAGTTTCAAAAATGTTCCTGTAGGACTAGCAACCACGCAAACAACGCCGCGGTTAAAAACTAGTTTTTTTTGCAATACTATAGTTTTTTCACTTTTTAATGTTTGAATATTGCATCGTTTAACATTAATAAAAATATAGAATTGTAAGGAAATTGCTGCAAGTTTTTGTGTGATATAACCTTTATAGTTTGTCCATAAAGCTATTACGGTCAATTATATTTGGTTATAGGATCTGTTTGGAGCATGATGGTTTTGAATAATCAATTATAGAAAATATTGGCTTCGTAATCACCAGAGGAAGTATTACAGTCATAAACATTTCGTTCTGTTATTATTGACGCTTGATTTTTGAATACGAATAACCAACTTAAAATGTTATGTCTCGTAACTAATTTGTCGGCGTTTGATTTTGAACTTATGTAAACATACTAGTCTTTGTCCATTGCTTTGCTACAATACTTACATTTTATATAGTTAATGATGTGTTTGGAACGGTACTTAATAAAAACATAGATGAAGAATGATATGTAAGATAAGTATCTGCACGACCATATCCCAGAAAATGTAGGCAGACGCACAACCAGGGACCCACGACTAGCCGAAGACACTAAGTCCCACAGTGTGATAGGTGACAAGCAACGATAATTTTATTAGAAAATTGAAAATACACATTTTCTAATTTTTTTACTGCCCGACCCGGGGGTGAAAAACCGGGACCTCAAGAAGTCAAGTCCGACGCCGGACCGCTAGACCTAGAGGCCTAGACCTAGACTAAAGGCGACATATAAGATATTATGTCAAACCCACTACGAATATTAATGCTCGTCTCAGTCGTATTCCGGTTTAAAGGGTAGGGTAGTTTGTTAGTAAAACACTTAAAACCGAGCCTTTTTGAATAACGCACCGATGACATATTTGTTGTATATTTTAATATTGTATTTGTTGGTTGTAGGCGACGTATTTAACTGTCATGAAATTCATCTATATTTTTATTATTTTAAGACAACGAACAAGCATGTTACTGCAGGTATTTCGCTGTCTTTTGACCGAAGTGTTCGACTATTGTGCAAGCTTCAGACCGGAACATGAACTGTCATTATGTTGGCAAGAAAAAATAAGGCGTTGGATCCCTACCCGGGCGAGTTGCTTCATGGCACTCTACCACCCATGATCTTGTTAGTAATTACCTATTTTAACATATCCTCAATTATAATGAGTTGCCAGATATTGAGACATATCGTCTATTCTTCACAGGAGTTCCAACTTAAAACGGGCAACATTTTGATTATTTTTACTGCAGGCTAGGGACGCGGTTGTTTGGCGCCATTGAGAGAAAAGATGGTCGAAGTTTTTTCGTGTAAATTATAAGTAAAATTAGTTAATTTAGGTGGGAATTAGTTTAATTTTTTTTCAGTGAAAGTGCACAAATGAAATTATCATGAAGAAATTAGTGTATCGTGTATTTCCTCGATACCGCCAAATCTCACAAAGTGAGCTTGTGTAAGGTGACCACCACTTTACTCAAGTCCCTGACATGACTTATTGACGACTTGTGACTTATGACTAATGATAATAATTAAATCCCCAGTTTGGTAATTGGTTGATGCAAACTGATGCAAATTTGTACTTAACTAATGGCAAAATAAGAACGTAAGTATATGCCAAAACTTAAAGAAAGAAAGACTAGGGGCGCACATTTGCCGTCAATCCTGACGGGGCAAGCAGAGAGGAAACCAACAAAATCACTGGTGGTAAAGTGCTTGCCCGCGTACGGGTTATACCCACTCCTGCCGCTATAATGACTCTCTCATGTTCTACTGTATCGCCTCTGTGGTCTAGCGGCCCGGGTGTTGGACTTGACTACATGAGGTCCCGGGTTCGAATCCTGGGTCGGGCAACAAAAAGAAAATTGGGTTTTTCCAATTTTCTAATAAAAAAATGTTGGTCGGGATTGGAAATGTGCCCGGTTGGCGATAGGCTTGCCACCTATCACATTGTGGGACTTAGTGTCTTCGTGTTGTTGTAGTGTTGTGCCTCTGCCTACCTCTTCGGGGATATGGGCGTTTTCATGTTCTACTGAGGGCTAGGTAGCCGCTAGACTAGCACAATAGACCTAAGTCTCGGCCACAGGTTAACTATGCACCTATAACATCTATCTTATTTATAAGCCACAGTTATATATCTTACCATCAGTCAACTAGGTGTTTCTTCGCTGTATTTAGTCATGAAAAAGGGGTTACCTATAGCACATCTAACTCCGTATGTGGATAGATAAGACTTTAGTGCCACATTTGTACTATTTTTTCACTCTGTTTACGAAGATTACGTCACCGTACCTCTTGAGGAGTCTAACATCAAAATCAGTAGTAAGAACTACCTTACCTTACGTCACTTCTTCATCATTATTAGAGCCTACGCTCAGCGCCAAAAGAGCCAGCGTCCAGTCAACCAGTTTCTTCAGTTTTAATCCAAATAAAATGATTTAATTTCCAAAATCCTGCCAAAAAAATGCATACCACAAACAAAATATGCAAAATATTGCGCTATGAATGCATTGAACTTACCGGAAATCCACACAGTAACGTTTTCTGCAATCAATTGTCTTAAGTTATGATTTGCTGAGTTGAGTGATTTTGTTTTTAAGTGAGTCGGGTTTACTCACTAAGCGCAATATGAGCCTTTACTAAACATCTTAAGATTCAAATTTACTTGCGTTTTGTGCATTAGTGCTTCTTCTGTACGTAGTACTATTACATTTTCCTGGTTCTACTTGGCTCTAGAAAAAACAATATATCTTCCATGAACACAACACTTTTACAACTTTCAATGTATATTGATATTAGATTAACACACATTTCAATATTTTACCGTTTGTTGTTGTGTTTCAATACATAAATTATTTAACGACATTAATATTCGCTGCCTTTCTTCAGGTTATAAAATAAACAAAGAGTTGTATAATTTATTATTTATTTCTTATCTATTCAAACAATAACCGTTCTTATTAAATAAATATAGCATGTACCATACATACGAGTTTATACTGTTGCTTTTGTTATCGCCCTTGTGGTCTAGCAGTTCTTTTTTCACGATATTCGTAGGCAAACAAGCAGACGGATTTCCTGATGGTAAGAAATTCACGCCGCCTAAAGACACCAAAGATGGTAATGGTGCGTTGCCAACCTGAGGCCGGGATGTTAGGCCTCGAGCAAAAGTAAGTTTACCGGCTACCTTACCCTCCAACCCGGAACACGTAGTGACGTTATGGTGGCAGGAATAGGCAAGGCGGTGGTACCAATCCGGGTGAGTTGCTGAGAAACTCTACCACCTAGTCAGATGGCACGGTGTTAGTTACGGTAAGACTATGGCCTTTTCTGCAAAGAAGCCCAGACTAACACGGTAATGGATTTCACGTCATGAGGTCCATGGTATGAACCTCGAGTCGGTGAACAAAAATATGCCCCCTATATAAAGATATGTGCCCCTTGTCGTTAGATTTACCAATAATCTCATTCTGGGACTTAGTGTCTCCGGGTGGTCGTAGTTGTCTTGGTTGTATCTCTCCCTTCCTTTTCGAGAATACAAGAGTGAATTAAAATAGTATTGTATAATTATTGTAATATAACCGTAACTGCTCGCAACATCTAGGCTTTGTATAAACTGATCTGTTAAAATAAAAATTATAAAACGATAAGTAATAAAAAAAGGCACCTTTATGCTCGTATTTTGAAAATTAGTATTACTTTTTTGTATTTGTAGTCTTTCATTACTCTGTCTCCTATCCCCACATATAAAAATAATACTTTGATATCGCTCCGCTGCAACGTAAAATAATTACAAAGAAGCACTAAAAAAGTGTTTAACTTTCTTTTATTTCAAAAACAACTAAACTTTGACAAAGAAACTCTTTTGTTTTTTTTATGTTTTATTGTTTTTTGATTTATTAGTGTTTGTCAATTAACATTTTAATTCTTATTTTGTTAAGCTATCAACTCCTACTTTAATTTAAAAAAACATGTCGGGCTAATCTTGATCAAACTATTATCACAACGTTATGTCAATAATACAACGTCAACATAATTTTCCACAGACTACTTTTGGCAAAAAATTTAACGTTTCTCAGGTCAGGTCAACTAGCTTACTAACATGAAAGTAAAAAGTAAAAGCGATTGAACTTGTTATTCATATTATAGTCAACTGTATTAGTAACAGGTAAGTACAGAAAGTGGGATAAATTGTTTCAGAGATTATTGAAAAGTAAGTAGTTCACGCCCATATCCCCGAAAAGGTAGGCACAGGCAAAACCAGGCCACCCAAGACTAGCCGAAGACACTAGGTCACACAATGTAAGAGGTGGTAAGTCTATCGCCAACCGGGCACATATCCAATCCCGAGCAATATTTTTAATAAGAAAATTGGAAAAACCAAATTTTCTTTTTATTGCCCGAATCGGGATTCGAACCCGGGATCTCATGCAGTCAAGGAACCAGGATAATTTATTGAATTCTTTTAAAATCAAAACAATAGAGTAAATACCTGCATAAATAACGAAAGTCGTGTTAGTTAAACTAGTAATAAGTCAAGAACGACTGAACCGATTTGACTGACCACTTACCATACTTACAATATTTGCCCTGGAACCATCAAACAATATACAGTACTTAAAATACTCAATCAATTAATAATTTTCTCTAAATACAAATCTGTGAACACATTCTTTTTGGATTACATTTACAAAAAACATATTTAAGTTTATACTCTTCTTGAAAAATATAATATTATTTTCTGACGTTAAAACAGTTCAAATAATGTAAAAATGCTTTCAAATACTTCACTGTCAACCAGCAACTTTCTCTAACAATAACATATTTTATAATAATACAATACATTTTTATAAATATTTGAAGCAAAAGAAAATCCTGTTTATAAAAATCTTAAGCAAAAACTGCCTTGTACAAATATAAAGCTGTTTTTTTTTGCTTTTCAAACAAAGCACACTCTCTATTCAACCGTCTCGAATAAAACGTATTTTAATAATTTGGATATTTGTTATTATTATAATACTATTTTTTTTATGACCTGTCAATTTTTTGCCGAATCTAACCTTGAAGTTTGTAAAAGAAATGTCGAAGACAACGAGAGACACAACTATTTTGTTTAGGTACATAGCGTCGAAGAATGTCAAATTAGACAAAAAATAGATACGACTTAACTTAAGAACTGCTGAACCGATTTGGATGAAGCTTGATGGAGAGGTAGCTCAGAACCAGGAGACGGACAACGGATACCTTTTGTCCTGTTTGATAGCAAGGAAACAAAATCCATACAAACGGGTGGAACGAAATTAGCTAGAGCAGCTATGTATACATAAAGCTAAGATTGAACATTTATACAAAAAAAATTGGAAAACTTGTTTATTTTTTTAAAACATTGTTTAGAATACAACTGTACCATATACAAAAGAAAAAAGTTAGACACACGTTTTTTTTTTGTAGTTTAACCAAATAAGTATTGAACGTTAAATTAAGTCTTTTTCATTTTTAGTTTCAAAGCCCTGATGATGCTGAAAAGTGAAACCGGTTGGCAGGAGAGTAACAGAAAGTGTTAAATAAAGTGTATAGTGAATAAGCACAAGTCTTAACTGTAAAAAAACGTGTGTATACTTTTTTATGATATTGGAAGGCAAATAAGCAGACGAATTTCCTGATGTTAAGAAATTCACGCCGCCTAGAGACACCAAAGGTTTCAATGGTGCGTTGCCAACCTGACGCCGGGATGTTAGGCCATGAGCAAAAGTAAGTTTACCGGCTACCTTACCCTCCGAACCGGAACATGTCATGACGTTACGGCGGCAGGAATACGTAAAGCGGTGGCACCAATCCGGGCGAGTCGCTGCTAAACTTTAGCACCTAGTCAGATGTCACGGTGTTAGCGACGGTGAGCCTATGCTCGCCTTTTACGAGCTGCCTGGCAAGGAAGGCAGATGGTCTATTCTACAAAGGAGCCCGGACCAACACGGGGAAAACAATGGAATTCCACCAAGTGCCGACGATAGCAAGAATAGATTAAAAAAACCGAGATAAATTTATTCAAGAATTTATCCATTAAAATGTGTATGAGTATGAACAAAATCAATAACAGTTCAATGAGTTTCATAAAAATCCAAACCATAAAGTTCCGATACGGTATGTGAACCACGCTCATTAAGAAAGCTAACACCTACGCTCGCCTACACTTTGTTTCGGAGATATGTTAAAGGTTATTAGGTTTTGTTACCATGGTTAATCTTCAATGTTTTTCTAATGTTAGCGAAATATAACTAACAATGTGCAGCGAAAATTTGTAATCCCCGTATTGGTCCGGACTACTTAGCAGAATAGACCATCTGCCTTCCTGCCAGGTAGCTGGTAAAAGGCGAGCATAGGCTTACCGTTACTACCACCGTAATATCTGACTAGGTGCTAAAGTTTCGCAGCGACTCACCCGGATTGGTACTTCTGCCACCATAACGTCATGACGTGTTCCGGTTTGGAGGGTAAGGTAGCCGGTAAACTTACTTTTGCTTAACCCTAACATCCCGGCTTCTGGTGGGCAACGCACCATTACCACCTTTGGTGTCTCTAGACGGCGTGAATTTCTTACCACCAGGAAATCCGTTTGCTTGTTTGCCTTCCAATATCGTAAAAAAAAGTGATGATTACTTCCACCGAACGAAGCCCAGCCGGGTCGATAGTAGGATATATATCGTGAATAGGTAGTTTTAATTTAAAAAAGCATAAACTTTCGTGCCATCGTGCATTTAGTTTCTCAGTATATCTAGTCACGTTTAGCTTTAGTCGGACCACAATCGGTTGAACCCAGCTTCCGGGTATTGTATCAATTTGCGCCGTAAGCGAAATTAACGCGATATCCGGATCGTGGTCGTGTTTGTTTGTTTTATTTAATCCTAACATCTTGGGAAGTCCACGACTTAAAGCGTTTAGAAACGAGCTTGTGACTTTTCACAGTAAGATCGGATTATTCCGTTAATTCGTTCACTTTTGTACAACTTTCATTTATCGGACATAGAATCCGTACTTATATTACCAGTGCGATTTTTTTTAGTATCTTCACGCAAATATCTCCAAACAGGTAGGCAAAAGTACAATTAGGACAATAACAACTAGTCAAAGACAATAATTGCCGCTAGGTGGCAAGCCTATCGCCAAACCAGCAAATATCCAGTCAAGTCAGTCCCGGGCAAAGTTGTAAGAATATTTAAAAATACACATTTTCTAATTGTTATATGTCGCCCGACATGGGGATCCAACCAGGGACTGCATGAAATCAAGTCTGACGCCGGACTGCTAGACTACAGAGGCGATAAAAGCTCTCCCGATGGTACGAGACAGCCGTGCTCTATAGACACTACATATGTTATAGATGCGTCGCTGACCGGCCAAGATGTAAATCCTATTACATGTCTACCAGCTACCCTACCCTCTGGCCGAATCTTATGACATAACATGGAAAGGTAAGGCGATGGATCCCTGCCAGAAGTTGCTTCACAGCAATCTTGCTGTTAATAAACTATATTTTATAATATGCTCAGCTTTTATTGCCAAACACTGAGGGGATATGGGCGTGAAGATACTTTTTTTTTAAACAAACGGATTTCTTAATGTATACAAATAGATACTGCATACACAAAAGGTAACGTGAGGTGCTCGTAAGGCGGACTCAGGGATAGCGTTAGCACTTGCTGTTAACGTATTTCGGTTCGAAGGCTAAACTCACTTTTACTAAAATCCCGGCCTCACGTTGGCAACACACCATTACTACCTTTGTTGTCTCTAAGCAGCGTAAATTTCATCAGGAAATCCGTCTGCTTGTTTGCCTTCCAATATCGCAAAAATTAGTTAACCATTTTGCTTTGTTCCCATTTCAAAATAAAAACTGATAATGACACAGTTAAGACACACCTTGCTGTCCAAAAAGATTGCACTAATCCGGTTTTGCCAAGATCGTAGTAAACAAACGAAAGTCGAGTGAGTAGGTGTTATGTGTCACTGTTATTATAAATGCGAAAGTTCGTAAAGACGGTCCAAGTTTGAATGATTGTTTATCACGCAGCTGCGTGTTTAAAATATCACGGTTGGATCCATTGTTTTAGTTGCTCATGATCCTAATAGGCTTAAAGTGTACAGGTTTAGTTTCTAGTCTAACCCAACTGCGTTGAATTAAAGACTGTCCAAAATGTTTATTACGGGTTCATAGATATTATAATCATTTCTTATGTATGAATGCATCTAAAGCGAATTCATACTTCGATTTTCTTAAATTATCGACAGACTGTAACCACAACAATTTCAAGGCTAGATCCGCTACTGTGAAACACCCTGGAGCAGTGGTTCCCAAAGTTGTTTGGGCTACGACCCATCTAAAAAAGTTCCCAAACTCAGGACCCACCTCTAAGACATCTAACTGTTAGTTGTTATCAAAATGAATAAAGGACTGAGGTTAAACACATTTTTTTTATTATTTTAATAATTTATTTATTTAATTTAGTCTTAAAGGAATGACTACATAAGAAGTTAGAAGAATTAAATTGTCAGTCGTGTGGTGTGTTACCGATGGTGTATTATTCTACGGGCAGGACCCACTCAGTATTCTTTTGCGACCCACCAGTGGGTCACGACCCATAGTTTGGGAAACCCTGCCCTAGAGCATTACAGATCTTTCTTTCTTTACGCCCATATCCAAAAAGGTAAGCAGCGGTATAACTAGTTCACCAGAAATGCATGACCAGCAGAAAACACTAAGTCAATGTTAATAACAACGTTCTCGTTATTAGAAAAATAAAAAAAACACAATATTTTTTTAGTACTCAGCTGGAACCCGAGACTTTATCGAGTCAAGCCCAGCACTGGTCCGCTAGACCAAAAAGACTGAATTAAAATTTTAGTACTGAAAGTAGTAAAGTAGAATAGCTAAATAATAGAAATAAGAAATCGAGTACAAAATCTAACTTCTATTTTTACTTCAAATATATTATTAATTATAACTTAAAAACTGTATTAAATTTATATGTTTAACTATATTATATTATATTTTCCCCGTTTTGGTCCGGGCTCCTTTGCAGAATAGAACACCTGCCTACCTGTGCCAGGCAGCTCTTAAAAGGCGAGCACAGGCTTATCGTCACTAACGCCGTGACATTTAACTTGGTGGTAGAATTTAACAGCGACTCACTCGGGATTGGTACCACCGTCTTACTTATTGATGCCGCCATAACGTCAGCGCTTGCAGTTGACGTGTTCCGGTAGAAGGGCAAGGTAGCCGGTAAACTTACTTTTGCTTGAGGCCTAACATCCCGGCTTACGGTTGGCAACACACCATTACCACCGTTGGTGTCTCTAGGCGGCATGAATTTCTTACCATCAGGAAATATGCCTTCCAATATGATTAAAAAATCGCCTGCTCTTTAAAGTTGGTAAAAAGTTAAGTAAAATGACACTCAAAAAGTCATGCAATTGCTAAACAACTACGTACATCTCTTATTTCACCATAAGGTTAGAGCATAGAAAGGTGCTGGATTAGTCATTCGGCCTACTTGAAGAACCAAAAAAACAGTACAAGCTTCGGAAACGCTTAATCATAGGTACATCCTGAAATATTTGACCTATGCCCAAATATTTTACGTGAATCATTAACAAAGTCACTTTTGTAATAATTAGTCATTACAATTAGTGACGTGTCGAATATCTGCATTCGTATCCGCAGATTTTCGAGGTGAAAGAAAAATTCTTTTTCGGGTCTTTAAACTTGCTTTGTAGGCGGATATTTTACGGACCTTTTTTTTAGGAAAAAAGCAACGAATACGATACGATATACGCACATTTAAAAAAATATTTTTCCAACACATGAATAATATCTTATCATAAGTGAGTAGATATCATTAAAAAAACTATTGACAGTTTTGATATTTATGTTTTATAATCACAATAAAAAAAAATATATATAATTCCAAATTATACTGCTAAACTTCTTTCAAACAATTTCAACTCTTTACTTAAACGATCTCTTATCAATGCTCACTAGTGTCACAGTAAATTATAAACAAAACAAAACATTCGACTAAATGCAAGTCGAAATATTATATCCAAACATAGAGTATCATATCGCGTCAATTTTCAAATTCCGATACCAATATTTAGTCACACAATATTCACCGCCTATTCTACAAGTCTCTTGGTGAGAAGACAATTAAAATTTGTATCCGTATCCGCAAACACCAAATATCCGTATTCGTATCCGTAATGCAAACATTCAGCACATCACTAATTACAATAGAAGCCGTGGGAACCGATGATCAGTGTGAGTTACAGAATAAAAACCAAGCTTTCTCGCTTGGCTTCCGTTGGTCCCAGGGCGAAGATACCATCAGTGATGGTAGATATCCTTTGCGAAACGGCTATCTGACTCACGGCCCTCCCGTCTTTAATGTCGTAATCTTTTACGACATGGCCAAGTGAAAACCGTGACTGAGTGCGACACATTAAGGTTTTCGAGTATAATAACGTGGTTCAAACTTTATGTCCAAAGATGCGGTCTTTTGTCTGGGTTTCTCATGTAGAAAGGAACAATTTGTAAGTTACAAATAAGTCTCTGTGGCCTAGCGGTTCAGGTGTTAGACTTGACTGACTGAGGTCCTGGGTTCGATTCCCGGGTCAGGAACTTAAATTAGAATTTTCTTTTTCCAATTTTCTAATAAAAAAAACGTTGCTCTGGACTGGATATGTGCCCAGTGGGCGATAGGCTTGCCACCTATCATATTGTGGGACTTAGTATCTTCGGCTAGTCGTGGGTGTCCTGGTTCCGTCTCTGCCTACCTTTTCGGAGATATGGGCGTGAAGATACTTCACGAATAAGGAACAAACAAGCTCAACTAATGAAGAGACAATTTTGTCTATAGACACCATAGATGTTACTGGCAACACTACTTTATGTAATTAAGCCACATGTGCATGTCTAATAACTATCTTATCGTCTATTACAGCACACACACAAAGCTCAGCACTTCGGATGACCTGTAATCAAAAACCACTAGCGAGCGATGGGGTCATCACATTTCGATGCCGAATAACTAATACGAGGGCCAAACTGAAAGTTTTTAGAACTGGCAACTTAAAAGCATTATATTAAAAAAATAAGTTTAAATTTTGAAAATAGAACTCTTTACCAATAATATTGAGTATACATTTCATTCATTTGTCATTTGTTTTACGATTTGGCGGCAAATTGAAAATTGTCTGTGCACGTCAGAATGAATTTAAGCCGAGAAAATTTTCGTGCAATGATTTTTTATGACTTTCGATGTCATATAAGTCAACAAGAAAGTTATGATAGACTTCGATTGGCTTTTCACGATAAAGCCCCATCTCGTGCCACAGTTTACAACTGGTTTAATGAATTCAAACGTGGTCGAACTAATCTCACCGATGATTTGCGTGAGGGACGGCCTTCTACAGCGACGACTGAAGACAATATCAGTGTTGTGCGGCGTATGATAGAGACTGACTAAAAAGAGTGACCTATCAGCAGATTCGGACAAGTCTAGGCATAGGTATGAGTCAAGTGCACAAAATCCTCCATGAACATTTAGCGGTCAGGGAGCTTTGTGCCCGCTGGATACATAATTTGACCGAGGCTCAAAAACTCCGCCGTGTTGATTGGTGCCGAGAAATGATCCAAAAATTTAACGGAGGTGACTCAAATGCTGTGTTCGACATACTAACGGGTGACGAAAGCTGGATTTACTGTTATGATCCGGAAACCAAAAGACAGTCTGCTCAGTGGGTGTTTCCTTCCGAAGAGTTGCCAACTAAAGTGAAGAGAGTAGAAGTGTTGGAAAAAAGATGGTGGCCTCGTTCTT
>NJDD01000881.1:1078986-1105077 GCA_002245505.1 Calephelis nemesis
GTTGTCGTCTTTCTGTTCAATTTGTCTGTTTATCTTTCAAAGAAATATCAAATTCTGGATGTCTTTACTTTTCATTTTGTAATACTGCATGTAATAATCAACATATAAACAACTACCCAAATGTGTAAAAATTATACCAAAGGTAGTTATTACACTGAGCTTATATTCTAATAACATGTGCTTATATTTAAATAATACTTGTTATATTACAAAACTGAATATTGATTAAGCAAATGCTTTTTTAAAGTGAGAATGACATATACAATTTCTTTTTTAATTTTAACTATATTTCACATCTAAAAAGTCAAATGCGATCCTAAAATGATAAAAAAAAATATTTTTGAAAAGTTATGCTTTAAAATTATATAAATAATATTGTACACAAAATGGCTAAGCAATTAAGCTGTCTAAATACTATTACTTAGTCTAATAAATATTATTTACAAAACCAGAATGTACCCTAATACATTTTAAAAAATATAATTCACAAATTATATTAATTATTATTCCAAAAAACAAAGAGCCTTTTTAGCTATTATATTCATGTTTTTTTTTTTAAATAATATTCTTCTATGAGCATGCGGTGTAAAAAAGAATCGAATAAATCAAGAATATTAGTATTTTAAAAAATATTAATATTTTTGATAGACTTGAAATCTGCTGTAAATTTGTGAATATATTTTTCAACTTAGCACATGTCTTATCACATTTGTTAATATTTTCAATCCATATATTTCTCTAAATCTGGTTCCAACATTTATAAGCATAAATTTTAAAGTTTCTTACAAACTTTAACTTTTATAAGGTCTTCCAAATCCAATACTGTTACCAACGCACTATTGTGGTCTCCTTATTCGGGTTGTAATGTACATCTCTGCAACAAATCAAAAATGTTCATTTTTTTAATTACACGTCTTCAACATTTTTGTAAAATGAAATTGGTGTCATTGTAAGAGCCCATGGTTTCCAACACTTAAGCCTAAACGAAAAAATGTGAAAAATCCAATCGAATGCTTGCAGGGTATTTTTGAGAGCACGACAAATTATGAAATTCAAAATATGCGGTCCTCTTCACAACTTATTGGTTCCTATTCTATTTCGCGTCTTAACACTTATTTTAAATTATATCTGTCTTAATGTAGGCAAAAAAGTCAGAACACATTTATATTAGTATTGACAAATGAGTTTTCACGTAACGTGCAGGCGTTTAGCCAAAACCTTCTCAAAATATGTCGATTAAAAATCATTAAAAGGTACATGCTCACCAAATTTCGACATAACAAATATATTTTTTCTTTTGTTTACAGGCGATTAGAATTAGATGAAAAACTTTTAAAATAAGTGTATAGATGCGATCTAGATCAGATACCAATACCTACAGCCAAAAAAGATTTTTTTCTTAAACCCAATTTTGTAAATTCCATAACCTCCATTATCCCCATTCGTTTAATTATCTGTGTTAAGCTACGTGTGCAAATTTTTTACAGTGTATTACATGGTATAAAAAAATTCAAAGTCCATTTTTCATACCGTGACACCTCAAAGCTATATTATTTCAAAAAATAGCTATACACCAGACAGCAAACAGTTTTGAAATAACACTTAAAGACGTCACAGTAAAGGTTATGTTTGTAATTAATCTCAATCTGATATCATACTATTGTCAATCGATTAACAAGATTTTTATAAATTGTTTAAAATATCGATGTTGAAAACACCTTGTTTTGCTTTTTATTTTATTCATTGGTATCATTGACAATGTCGATGACGTCATCTTGAGACGAATCAAGTCGGATCAGCAAACCGGACATAGTATTTTGATATACCATGGTGTATTAGTAATTTATAAATAATCTTACGGTATTAATCAAGGAAGACCGCTGTTAGTTCGTGCTTACTCCAGCACCTTCACCGCCACAAGCATTGACTACATCTACAACAAGAAAATTGTTATTAATCAATTACATTAAAAACAATTTCACAAGAAGTACCCTTATACATTATCATAAATTTAAATAAAAACCGTATTATTATAATAATCATAGAGATACGACGTTTTTTGTATCATACAACGTATCAATGGCATTTTTTTTAGATTTGCTTCTGACATTCTTGGGATTAATGATTTTTATGCTAGGTATGATTTTTAATTGAAATTCGGATTTCATGATGAAATACAAATTTTAATTAAAAATCATATTTTACAAGAACTCGAAATACAATTTAAATAATGTTGATCCTACTAAACCCATGCATCTTGAATCTTATACTTATTTAATTACAAAAATTCGTAAAAATGTTAAAAGTACGAGTATACCACAATCAAAGAGTAGGTAATATTATTTTATATTTATTAGAAAACAGTAAACAATAATTGAATAATTCTTTTTCAACCAACTTGAAAAAAGGATATTTCCTTTTTTATGTATGTTAATCAATTGCTTAGTCATATCTGAATAGATTTTAGAAATTCTTTTTGAAATGAACTATCTTTGTCGATATAGAAAAATGAACGATCACATTTTTCCGCTTCGAGTAAAATTTCTCTTTTAAGCTCCATAGAAAAACCACTGTATGTTATCGCCTAATTTCATAATGTGTTCTTTGTTTCACCGGCTTGAATATCTCGCGCGACACTTGCACCTTCCGAAACAACATATTCCTTTTATTTAAAAGAACAGACTTTCGGGGTAGTCCTAATATAAACCAAGTTTAAAAGTAGTGACTGGATCCCAGGGAAATCGAGAAAAATGCTCAAATTTTTGTACTTTAGTGACATAATTTGCAGTTAAGTCTTGCAATTTTTGCACTTAAATTATTGCATTACTATAAGTTTGTTTCTTGTATTTCATACCATAAATATGTTATTTATAAATTAATTACCATTGAAACAGTAATTCTATGAAAAAACAAAAGTACACCTAAAACCACGCAAATTACAAATTGAAATCACAAAATTATTTTTAACTCAAGAGTATAATACTAATCAAAAATCGAACAAATCACAAAAAGTCAGCAACTCTATAGCTCGATTAGTAATAAAATTTCACCTGTCATTTTGTAATTATGCCTATTTAGTCGTGATGAAGATATTACTGTCCGTGAACCTCACAGTTAAAGCATTTAATCTTGTCATTGTAAACACGATATTGAATTGTCAAACACGTTTTAATTATTACCACCTTTACATCTTAATCAGGCTTTAAGTAAAAATTGTAATCACTAATACAGGATGATTAATTTAGAATTGTAATCACTGACACAGAATGATTAATTTAAAAACCTGTTTAATCATTTCAACATTAGTTTTCCACTTTCAATTATTTTCGATTGGAAAACGATTTTACGTGTGTTTTATTATTTCATATTTTTTTAGCTTACCATAAATGTGTTTTACGTAGTTAGGGCTTTGTTCTATTGTTAACTTTTGCACACTTGTAACTTTGTTCTATTGTTAACGTATTCAAATGGGAAAAAGCTTTTTCATTGCAATATTATTCCAAAATTCTATATTTCTAATGAATTATTGCTATAATTGACTTACAATATTTTTGTATACATTAATCTATTTATGTACTTAAAATAAACAATAGCCCTGCAAAAATTATTTGAAACCCCATAATCTTAAAATATTTTATTCAAACAATTTAATTTCTCAATCTATCATAAGAAAGCAATAGATGGAAACAATATAAATAGTTTTCGATACGTGTATTCGATAATACAATTTACGTAATCGAAACAAGGATCGAACTCGAAGCAATCTCGACACGGCAACAGTTAAAGGGCGTAGGTGACAGGCGGCGGCATTTTACTTCCGCGCGATACAACACCAGGTTACTTCGTGAGCGAACACCCTGTATGTGTGACTGTGGGAACGAAACGATTGTTTATATACATGGTGATACAATTTAATATATTTAAATTGGAACTTAATTTAAATTGAGTTCGGAATGGAAACTAAATGTACTTCATTTAGTTTCCATTGAACTATTGAACTAGATGGAAACTAAATGTATTTCATTTAGTTTCCATTCATTTATTTTTTATTTTATTTATTAATTCGGTCATTACATAATTTTCAATCGTCAGTATAATTATCAGGGAAACAAAAGATGGAACCTCATAGAAACTTTTGACCTAAAACGTCTGTAATCATTATCACACACGGGATATACCATGTCAGAAGATCGTACAGTGATCATTTAGTCTATATTATCCAACCTTAATAACTACCAAAGTATAGCGTCAATATTATGTTAAGCTCGCTGTTGAGACACTGAAGAGAGACTTTCCAAGTTAAAATCAACGGCCGTTATTTTGAAAATATTGCAATCCCAACCATTTTTTATCAACTACATGGAATTTTCACAAAAAACTGGCTGATATATATTGCATATATAAGCCAAAAAATGCGTTTCAGAATTTTAGTTGTTTGTTTATAAATGACTCGTGATCGGAGATAACCTATAGCAAAGCATAAAACCAATATTCTCTCTAATCAAAGAAATGTTTTCCAATGAACTCGTTAAAAATAAGTGGGTATGGAGGACTGGAGTCCAGATTTCTTACTATTGTCATGATTTTATAAAATTAATTACATATCCTGGTGAAGATGTAAAAGCCTCACGGTTAGCAACATATTAGCCACTTAAAAAATATATATCTGGAAGTTGACTGGTTAGTAGGTTTACGAAGTTGATCTTGCGAATCTTTATTTCCGTTGGTTATTGCATCATGAACGAACGGATAACCTTATTTTAAATTTTTTTTCGTGTTAGTTATTGTGACGAGAAGGATCATATGAAAAAAAAACGTTCCCAGTACAGGAAAACATCTGTCAATCCACCTAGTTATTTAATGTAATACGAATAACTTAAAATTTTTAAATGTCTAAATGTCTAAATGTTTTAAACTAGCAGTGTCGCTGTCAAAAATGTTGCCTCACCCAAAGGTTTTATTCTAAATCGAAATATCGCCAAAATACCAATCTCTCTCACCAAAACTTATTCTGAATAAAAGTAAATTCTTATTTTTTTAGATCAACCTGTATTATTGTCGAGGTTTCTCAAGCAAGCCTAATTAACCGTATTGCCACCTCGAGCGCGATGCGCAAACAATTGTGTATTACCATTGTGTAGCAAAACACTTTAGATTATTTAAGGAAATTCTACTTTAAAGTTTTAAATAAAGAATATTTAAAATCGTCATTATTTAGTAACAGTTGATCTTGAAATTGGCAATTGGCATTACATGAAATAACTACAAAAAAACTTTAAAAATGTAGCCTTATTTTTTTACGTGTCGCTTCTGTGGCCTAGCGGTCCGGTTGTTGGACTTGACTGCATGAGGTCCCGGGTTTGAATCTCGGGTCGGCCAACAAAAAGAAAATTGGATTTTCTAATTTTCTAATTACAAAATCCCGACCGGATTGGAAATTTGCCCGGTTGGCGATAGGCTTGCCACCTATTACATTGTGGGAATTAGTGTCTTCGGCTAGTCGTGGGTGCCATGAAATAAAAAGATTGAAAACTTTCAGACTAAAAAAGTACTTATTAAACATTTAATATTGACCACTTACCTACGATTTCGTCTGCGTTTTTTAAAACTCAAACAAACTTTTACCTCCTATTCGACTAGAATTGTGGGGCTAATGTTTGAAAAAAAGATAGCGATGTTTGAACTAAGACCTTTACCTGAATTTCTATTAAATTTTATCGAAATTTCCCCTCAATGAAGCCAGAAAAATGTAACAGACAAATCAGCTTTTGCATTTATGTAGTTAGTGTGGATGCCCAGGTTGTGCTTCTGCCTACCTCTTCGGGGATATGGGCGTGAAGATACTTTTTTTTTACGTTACATACCATTCTTTTTATAATTTGAGTCAACATTGTTTATTATTTGTCCCAAATATAATCATAGTTTTACAAATTAACTACCTACCTATGTGAATATTTTGATTATCTACAAAGTAATTTTTAAAATATACAAAATGTGTACAAAGTAAATGTATTACGTACATTAATATACATAATATGCAAAATTATTACTAGTAATGTGTATTTTTAAGTGTTCTAGTAAGAAAATTTTAGTTTTAAGTAGTGTTTTTTTTAAGTTGTAATGTATCATGTCCATCATAGATGTATTATTTCTTTGTAATCTATTCATTTTAATTTAAATAAATCAAAATAGTAGCCACTTAACAAAACTGACGTAAAACCAACGCTTGTAACTGAACTCATGAGTGATGACCATCCAATACTCAAACAATAAATTTATTTGCAACTCCTCGCAAAAAATATGTCTTGTTCATAATACAATAATACACAAAAAAAATATAAATTACATATTTTCAACAGGAAGGTGCAAATAATCTTTTCTTTTTGTTTTAATAAAATATTTTAATTTACCAACACTATCAACTGAACTCAAACCATCAATACTTACATAAACAAATATATAATTATGAATTTGCAAGCTCCCTTAAAAATGTATGTTATTAAACATGACACACAAAATATGCAATAGTTTCCATACTCAAACATTAAAGTTAGAATTTGCAGCTTCAAATTAAACGAAGAAATAAGAAATTTTTAATAATATTTTAAATTAATTAATTTTAATTCATTTTAAAACAACTTTTTTCTCATCAATGAGTTTATTTTTTGTTAAATTGAAACAAATCAAGATAAATATAGAATGGGTATTCAACAAAACTAACCTATCACCAACGCTTCCAAATGAATTGATTATCGTCCTTAATCAAACAATACAGTCATTATTTACACCTTCCAATTAAACGAAATTTATATTTTGTAAACAATACAATAGACTCTTGTGTAAATAATACAATAATTTAAATTTTGCTAGGAAGTTGCACATGACTAAGTTTATTTTTTGTTTAATTGAAACAAATCAAGATAGCATCCACTCAACAAAATTGACCTATAACCAACGCTTCAAAATGAATTGATTATGATTCAATTAAACAAATAACGTATATTTTGTAAATAATACGTTAAACACTTTTGTAAATAATACAAGAATATACATTGTAGTTTGCAAATTAATGAGTTTATTTTTTGTTTAATTAAAGCCAATCAAGGTAGCACCCACTCAACAAAACTGACCTATCACCAACGCTTGCAAGCGCACTGATGACCCACTTTGCTAACTTTATAGAGCATCTCTAGATTCTGAATCTTAATTAAGCCAGCCTCTTTTATCGACACGTCAAAGGCTAGGCTTAATTATTCTGGATTCGAACTATTGATAAATGATACTCTGCTCAGATGTTGTTTAATTAAGTTCACAGAAATGTCACCGTTAACAATAGTGATAATTAAAATATCGATGTAGGGGCCTATTCTACTACTACTTGTACTATTATAATAATGTTAGTGTTTGAGTGTTGTATATAGACTTTCCATTGTACGTTAAATATTCCAGACTTCTTTTTTTGGTTTGATGATTTTTCTTTTAGAAATAAGAATTTTGTATAATTTCATATGTTAATGAAAATTATTATGGCTGTTTCGAGTATAATAAAGATAAAACAAAACAAATAAATAATATTTTTTACAGTGGATTTTTATTTATTTTTTAGACAGTGAACAAACACTTTCGAACAAACCGTCTGGTTTCCTAATGCTAAGAGACAATATACACATTTATCTTTTTGGGGCGTTTCTATCTCAACGCCGGCACATGAGCGTGGAACAAGACATTTGCGAGCACTGAACTATGATTCACAACAATCGAGATATGTCCTCACTGGACTCTACCACTTAGTCTGACGACTGCACCAGCACTGGCAATAGCACTGGCAATAAAGTCATCACATCCCTACGCCAAACATAAACAAGCTTCCATAAGTTCAACACCCAGAGTTCACGACATGGCTCAATTCCCGCTAAATGGATAAACTATCTTATTACAAAGCCACATGTAGGAACTGGTAGTTCCGCGTAAGCCTGCAGGTCTCGAGGGTTCATACCACACTCATTTAGTAAAATGATCAGGAGCGGTACTTTGCCGCCGACGGCGCTCACGTCTTTTGTTGTATAATTCACACGAGATGGGTAAATCACGTGACGTATCCAGCAACACTGATGTCAGAATACGTCAAAATATTTTTTTTTTATATTAGGCAAACAAATAATAATATTCTGCCAAATATAAAATTTGATCGAATCTGTGGTCTAGGTTATGGTGTTGATTACATGAGGTCTATAGTTTGATTCGGGTCGTGCACTCAAAAATAGTTTTTCCAATTCCATAACAGCGTTTTGGGTGGAATATGCGTCTCGTTTGCGATAGGTTTGCCTTCTTCCACATTCCGCACTTAAGTATTTTTGGCCAGTCGTGGGTGCCCATATTGTGACTCTGATGACTTCTTAAAGGGTCATCATCATTATAAGCCGGAGGAAGTCCAATGCTGGACATAGATCTCCCCCAAAGAGCGCCACAAGTCACAGTCATCAGCCGTTTGAATTCAACGACTCTCCGCGACTTTGAAGGATACGGTCAATATTTTTTTTTATTCTGGCATCAATAAGCGGCATATACCAAAGATTAATATTGATATAAGAAATCAATCTAGCAGACAGGTTTGCTGTTGGAAAGAAATACTTGTCGCCTATAGACATTGAAAGCCATAACTGAGTGTTGGAAACCAGAGTCTTGAGCCTCTTGTATAGGTACATATCCTGATTAACTCCAGATTTAAACATCACAGTGGCGAGCACTAATGCAATGGAAACTAAACTATAAATAAAAAAATTACTAAGTATTTTGATCACAGAAGTAAAATGTTAATAAAATATTTTAATAACTAACTAGTATTACATTTTGAAACCCATACATAAAAAGTTTATCAAAGTAAAATAATTAATTAAATCTTAATTTTACACCAATTATTAACATTAACAACAACACAACATCTCATATGTATCCCTAATAATATTATAAATGCGAAAGTAACTCTGTCTACCTGTCTACTTGTCTGTCTGTCTGTTACGCTTTCACGCCTAAACCAGAGAACCGATTTTCATGAAATTTGGCATACACGTAGAGGGTAGCTTGGATTAACATATGGGATAGTTTTTATCCCGAAAAATGTTTTTCTGTGGGACCATTAACCACGCGGGCAACGCTGCGAAGAATAGCTAGTTCTCTATAAAAAAAAAAAACTCTAGGCAAAAGACGCTTCTTACAAACTTGAGATATTCAAAAGTATTGATTTAAGTTTTAGCAACTTTAATTCTATTAAACTAAACCGACTTTGAACAGGTCAGTCTGAAAACCAAACCGAAATTTAGATTAAACATTATTTTAACCGCAATAAAAACTTTCTTTAATCAATATAAAATATTACACTCATAGCTTAAGCAGCGGGCAGCTTTTTGAGAAACTACTCGAATGTCTAATAAAATGCTGTGTTTCATTTAATTGGAATATATTGTAGAAGTTAATTCACTATAATACCTGCAAGTTATCATAATTATGATGCTAATCAATTATTATTATTATATGGTAGCAAGTGTAATTAATGGTATAATTTAATTTTATGAGTTTTTCTGAGTTTAGAATAACTCACGAGTTAAATTTAATTATTATTGTGATCATGATATACAGACAACAAATAAAACATTTAGATAATGATTTTAACTATTTTTCTACAGCTTTTAAATGATGCTAATTACATACATAATTAGAAGTCTCTAGTAGTACGATGCTACTAGTAGTACTACTTTTTTAACTAATGTTCCAAATAGGTACCATATCTTTATGATTAAATTAATACATATATTGTATTCAAATTAACTTATTAAAATCATATTTTTGTAATATTATAATAATTGAACCAAATTTTAAAATGCTTAAGTGAAGGTTTTACCAAATGATTACGTTAAGTTTTATTTTTTTATTACCTACCAAAATTATAATTTAAATTCGGGTATATCGTCAGATTATATTATACATTTTGAATATTTTAGGCTCTTTAATGTTTGATTAAATGTAGGCCACTTTTGGTAAGAAACCAAAGATATAAATAGCAATTAGAATGTCAGAAAATCAGTGATTAAGTAATCTTTAACTAAAATAGGGGTCGCTGTGCACATATCCCCTAAGAGGCACGCTGCAACCACGGCAACTACGATCAACCGGAAGTACTACTTAGTCCTACCATGTGTTAAGTGGCCAACCTAATACTAACCACGCACATAACCAATCCCGGAAAAGTTCTTTCTATTAGAGAACTTACAAAAACCTAATTGAGTTACCCATCCGGGAATCGAACCTGAGCCCTCATTAGTCAACGCCAACATTGGTCTTCTAGATCACACAGGAGAAATACTTATAATATACTAGTATTATAAATTTATTATCAGGTCAAGAAGAATATATAATAAAAAAATGAATGTGTAGATAAATATGCCCGGAAAAATTACACAAATTTATCTTACTCTAAAATTAACGTTATAAGTGTTAGCCAACGATACTAGGATATAGACTACCCAGGCCCAGAAATACAGACTTAAATGTTCATCGCACAAATTATCATCATCATCCCCTTCAGGAGTCGATCCCGAGCATTACGGTTGGTCGGTACAGCTAGGCGTGTACAGACAGATGGTCTATTCTACACAAGAGACTCGAACTAACAAAAGGAAAAAAAAGTACAAAAAAATTGAATAAACAAAAAATACAACAGTTAAGCGTAGTGCACAATGTACGATGACGGAAAATTATATGTTGTGTGTGGGGCTACCGCGTTCGCACAGTTTCGGAAGCATTAGGGACCATTAAGCACCGTTAACACACGAGCGCGTCACGAGTTCACGAAACCAACGTGAGCGATCTGTAGGCGATCTTGGTAGCCTGGATACGGAGCTCAGCTCGGTTTTCACACGGAACACATATGTTACATATGTATGTTATAAACAAAAGATAATGAACTAGTAAAAGTTTAGGATGAAAACCAAAACAAAATTTAACTATCGCCTCCTATTTCTGCTGGGCTATTCTGTATCTTTTAATTGATTATCATTAGGTAAAGTGGACATCAAATAGCTGTCAAATGACGTGTTTTGTGTTTGCTATCTCTGTTGTATTTCGGTTGGTCACAGGAGATAGCAAATATAAAGCACGTCATTTGACAGCTATTTGATGTTCACTATAGCAATGATCATCACTAACAAGATACAAAATCAGCCCCCTGGCTGGAACAGGCGGCTGATTCTGTATCTGTTAGCGTTGATTACATCAAGGCCTGGGTTTCGGGTAGGGTAAATCACTTTAGTGTGTAAGTAAACAAAAGTCATAATTTTTGGCGTTTCCTTATCACGAGTCAGCGGTTAGACATCTCTCTCGTTAAGAAAAATTTCGTTAATTTTATTTGACTTATATATGTATATGCATAGATTCTTTATATTCAAAACAGCAAAGAGGTAGGCTCTCCTGATGGTAAGAGGCAACTATCGTCTATAAACACAATAAATAATAATGGTGATTCGCTACATATGACTTGGATATTAAACCACGTGGTAGCATCGTTTTGATGTCTATAGTATAAAAATGACTTCAACTATTTCACTACCAAGACTCGATTTGATAATTCTTTTTTTGATAAATAGATAGGCAACGACAGTAGCCACATAATTTTTATCAACGTCTCACAATTATTATCTATAAGTATAACTACTAGTTGAATCATAAATAAATAATAAATATCCCTGAACAAGTTACACAAATTGAATCTAACCCCAAAGTAAGCAAATTATATACTTGTTTTATTGTGTTAGTCAACGATACTATTACATAGAATTATACTTAAATAGATAGATGATAAAATTTATGTAGTACTACCCCCGAATTACCTACCTTTTCAAAAAACTATCAAAATACATACTCGGTTTGTTTATTTGATGCTACTGCATAAAAAACATACAAAAAATGTACAGTCGAATTCAGAACCTCCTTTTTTTGAATCGGTTAATAAGTTTTAATGAACCCACAACTAAAGTCATAGATAGAAGGTCAATAAATTAACAGGAAACAGAAGATTTGCAACTGTCAACTTGTCGCTACCAACACATTGTATGGTAATAGTGAGTAGGTAGAAAAGTCAATGACAGACATTTATCAGACATGTAAACACGCCCTAATAGTGTATGACAAATTCAGAGACAAACGCGATAGCTTCTGAGGTCTAGTCGATATACGAGGTCAAGAGTTCGATTCCCGGGTGGGTCAAATCAAAATGTGTGTTTTTAATTTTTTAACAAAAACAACGTTTCCCAGAAATGCAAAGACAATGATTGGTGATAGATTTGCCACCTATCACATTTTGGGACTGAGATACCTTTGGCTAATTGTGAGTGCCCTGGTTTTACCACTGTATTGTCTTTCGGGATGCGGAAGTGAAAAAACTTACTAACCTATTTCTGCAGTTTTAACATCATTGCTAGCCACTGTCGTGTTTTGATTTTGGATAGCGGACATTATTATTCACCATATTAGGGTGAGATATTGTTACTATTTTTCTACATTAAAAAAAAAACAAACTGAGCTTTTAAGCTAATCTAAATAATACATACAAATTTATTTTACCCCAAACTAGATTAACTGTTTGATACTGATATCGTATCTTTACGCCTGTATCTCCAAAGAGGTAAGCAGATTTACAACCAGGTTATCCAGGATTAGTCGCAAGTACTACTAATTACAATGTCATAATAGGTTGCAACCCTTAACTAACACGGTAATTCAAAATCCTAGGTAACATTTTTTTTTATGAAAAATGAAAAACCACGTATCCACTTTCTCGACCCGGTAATCGAACTCACCACACACAACATTCCACTAGACCACAGAAGCAATCTTCAACTATAACACAACACAGCCAAAATAACAATGGAGATAGGCTTGCCGCCTATCACATTGTGGGGACTTATTGTCTTCGGCTAGTCGTAGATGCCCTGGTTGTGCCTCTGCCTATCTCTTCGGGAATGTAGACGTGAAGATACTTTACTTTACCTTACTCAAAATAACGAATACTGGTGGTCTAGTGCTCTGTAGCAACTTGTCCAGTGATCCACCACTTTACCTATTGCCGCCTTAATGCCCCGATCGAGAGGTAGTAAATTTGCACAATAAGACTAACATCCCCGTTCGTAGAACAGTCACGCATCAATAACATTTATGGTGGCTATAGACCAAGTTTGTGCCTTACTGCTGTCTTATTTAAAAAATAAAAAATAGATATAGGAATCTTACGCAAATGTAAGTAATTATGTTGTTTAATGTTACAAATTGACAAATATAGTAAACTTTTATTACCTAGATTATATATATTTCTGTTATCTCGTTCTGTTTACCTGCTTACTTCAATCAGGAGGAGTGCGATATTTTACATTTTCAAAATAATAAAAAAAAGAAAAAAGTATCTTTACGTCCATATTCCCGAAAAGGTAGGCAGAGGCACAACCTGGGCATCCACACTAACTACATAAATGCAAAAGCTGATTTGTCTGTTACATTTTTCTGGCTTCATTGAGGGGAAATTTCGATAAAATTTAATAGAAATTCAGGTAAAGGTCTTAGTTCAAACATCGCTATCTTTTTTTCAAACATTAGCCCCACAATTCTAGTCGAATAGGAGGTAAAAGTTTGTTTGAGTTTTAAAAAACGCAGACGAAATCGTAGGTAAGTGGTCAATATTAAATGTTTAATAAGTACTTTTTTAGTCTGAAAGTTTTCAATCTTTTTATTTCATACTTTTTTTATCTTGTGACTCTTATTTTTTATTTTAATATCTAATTGTTTTATAAATAATATTTTAAAGAAAAAGCTAAGTGATTGTTTATTAAGTCTTCAAAAGTTAAAAAAATTCGTTTTTTTTTTAAATATTATAAATATTTATTTTCAACCAGATTAAACAAGGGGGTTCCCGATTCGCCTGTATTTTTTGTGTTATTTTAAATTTTTAAGTGTTTTTTGTACTAGGTAAACAAATATTTATATTTTTTTTATTGAGAGCTGGTTCCTCTCATTGTGATCATAATTGAATTTAGCCAAATTACATATTATTCTTATAAACAATATAAGAAAGTCGTGTTAGTTACATTATTTACTACTGAAGAACGGCTGAACCGATTTTGCTGGAAATTGGCGGGGAAGTGGATTAGAATCGGAAGAATTATTAACAGCGAATTAGGAAACTAGGAAAAAGAACGTTTTAATTTTTCCCATACAAACTGTAATGGTGAAACAAAGTTTGCCGGAACTGTTAGTTATTAATAATAAAAGGAATGAGATGAAAGAATGAGAGGTCATTTATCTGGATGCAAGGAAAATTGAATACGTAATTTCCTTATTACTTTATTAAATTGTCGTCCTTACCATTGATTTTTTTACTAGTAATAATATTATATACGGAACTATAGCCCTGTTTCAGTATTATAATATAATATTATCAAAAATGTTGTATTAAAAATAACAATTAAACTTGACTTATTGATTTTAAATCTTCAAAGGTGATTATGCAGTGTAATAATTTATACAAATACCAAACCTTTATATTAAATTAATAAACTGCCTTTATATTTTACGATATTATAAGTATAGATTACATAAACTTCTTTATAACTTTTGACGAATTTGCATATACATATTATGTAAGATTGTAACTTGTTTTATGATTTTAGCCTTTGATAGATATTCGATTTCAGATACTATTTGTAAGGTGCGACATTTGTAAAGTGACACAAAAAACAATCGATATTTTTATGTGGTTAGATTCAAACACAATACTAGTAGTAGTAGTAATATTATTGGTAGTTGTAGTAGTGGTGAAAGTAGTAGTAGTATTTTACTGTTGTTCAGTGTGTGAAAAAATATAAGGGTGTTTTGAAATAGTATCTACAGTTAAAACTGATTACTTTATAACCACCATACATACATACATATCTCCACGCCAAGTCTCCTACGGGTAGGCAGAGAGTATCGAGTGCCAGACCTTACGATCCTGACAAACCTGTCCGGCTTTAATCACCTTTGTCTCAATAAATTCCGTTTTTCGGTTATTGTTACAAAAAATCCTATTTCGGTATAGAGGCTAGATTAGTTACTAAAAGGTATACGTATTATGGCGTGACAAAACAGAAAAAAAATCCAAAAATCCAGCTCCACTTTTATTTTAATACTAGCACTTTCACGCAGCTTCGCCTGCGTAACTTGGCTTCTCTTGCTCCGATTTTGATGAAACAAAGCATAAGGCACTCAGGGATAATGTAGCATTCTAAAGGTGAAATAATTTTTGATATCGGTCCAGTAGTTTCAAAGTATATTCATTTCAGACAAAAAGACCAACAAAAAATCAAACATTTCCTCTATACAATATCAGTATACATCTATACTAATATTATTAAAAGCTTTACAATGATAGAACGCCGATGATTGCATCAAATATGGTTTTACTTATTGAATAGGCTTAACACCATGCGCTTGTGTTTTCAACACACTTTAACATCTCTAATGTCTCTACAATGTATTTTTCGGAAGCTTATTCATCTACGAATCGTTTTAAGTTTTAGCGGTGAATTATTTTTCCTTCCTATTTTTAAAGAGGTCATAGTGTGGTCTCTCAACAAGACTGTAATAGTAGTAGCTGATGCCTGTCTTAGAACAGTTGGCTGGTTTTGATAAGCTAGACCCTAATATGAGATGAGTTGGCAAACCACGGCCTTGTCTCCCATGGTCCCAAACCACAGATTATGTAGAACGAATGATATATCTCACTTACTAGAAACTCAGTCGTGCTCTATATTTTTATTTTCATTCAAAGTTAGAAAATTCGTTCACTTTTACTTTTAATCATATATTTATGGGATAAAAGCAAATAGGGTAATTGCTTTTATCCCATAAATATATGATTAAAAGTAAAAGTGAACCATAGCTTAGAACAGTTTCCATAACTTTTAGAGACGACCGTGACATATAAGTATTATAGATGTTATCTAACCAAAATGAAATATGGCGTTCAACAAAAACTATTTGATTTTTTATGATATTGGAAAGCAAACAAGTGGATTTCCTGATGGTAAGCAATTCATGCTGCCTAGAGAAACCAAAAGTGGTAATGGTGCGTTGCCAACCTGAGGCCGGGATGTTAGACCTCGAGCAAAATTTAGTTTACCGGCTACCTTACCCTCCAAAACGTCTTGACGTTATGGCGGCAGGAACAGGTAAGGTGGTGGTTGACATGATTGTAATAGAATTAAGGTAACATTTATAATTAATGTTTGAGTCTACGTAAGTTCCAATATTTTAAAGTTATAAATAAACCTTGCAACTGAAAAAAGTACCTATAAGTTTTCTTTTCTTTTTCTTTTAGGTAGGAAAAAATACTATAATATTTTATAGTCAAGTTTAACTCAAGGAAAACGAAAACATATTTTAATGGCTGTATGTAGGTACTCTCTATAACTTAATTATATTAAAAAAAAAACACTTAAACAAAGAACTAAACTTAAAATATGATTAATTAAAGCATTTTAAAATGTCATTTCTTATAAGGTCCAGATAACAAAAACTGTAAAAGATAATAAAAAAGATGTGTTTTGTTATGAAATAAAAAAAATATATAAAAAATCAAGTTTGTAGCTCGTTTGCCTACTGTTTAAATCGACGCATAGTTTTTTTAGTACCGGTTAGAAAAACATATAAATACGTTAAGATATCAATATGTGTTCAACATAGTCCACATCAAAGAACTCTTGCGCTTAAAAATGATAAGGTTTTATAGTAGTTTGATGTTAATTAGTATTTATTTGCTTAAATTATCTTAAACGAGAAATACTACAGAAAAATCATTTACGTGTAGGTATATGACACAATAAATCAAAATAAAAAAACTAGCCGTCCTTACTAAGGCAGTTAAGTATGTGGAAAAAATATTTAAATCTTAGAATAAATTTAATTCTAAAGACTTTATTCAAATTAGGAAATTAAAAGAATGATAACTGTTCATTTTATATTACCTTATAAATCATTAAATGAACAGAAGAGCTGTCTTAAAAAGATGTAATAATTAAAACTGCAGAAAACTGACTTTCATATTTATAAGTAAATCATGTAGGTACTCATTGTCCGGTGAAGTTGAAAAAAACGTCGCGGTTAGCAACATATTAGGCATTAAAAAAAGTAGGTACACAAAAATTCAATGTCCAATTTTTCTGGGATCCCAACATCAGATTCGGACTGAATAATAAGATAGATTGGATTCATCCAAGTCTTCGTTGTTGTTGAAGTTGCATGTAGAAAGTACGCTCATTAAATTAAACAATGTTAGAAATTGCGGTGAAAAATAAATAAGAATAAAAAATATGAGAGTCGAAAATATAACCCCCTTCTTTTTTAAAGGCGGTTAAAAAATAAGTATCAATTAAATCTAAATTTGAGTTTGACTGTTAAATTTCTATATATTTTATAGTATTTTTTATTTTATTTCTGTCCATAAAAAGTGTAAAAATAGTAATTAATTTTTTACAAAATCTCTTCATTAAATAAAAAGTGGTAACATAGAAAATGCTAGAGTACCTTTTAATAATTACCATAATAACATTTTAATACCAGAACAAAATGTTCACAAAAGCTTCACTTTTGAAACTCAATAACCATTTAATTCACAATGTAACTTTTATAAATGTTGAATTTTTTTTTAAAATGACAGGAGTAGTATTTTGCATGTCTTGCTAAAATTACTTAACAGAATCTGCTAAAACTGTATTACAATTATATTGTTTTAGTTTATAATACATACATTTTACAATACAGCTGTTTTATAAACAGCTGTTACTGTGTATGCGTACTAAAATTGCCTATCCCGGGGGAAACTCACTAAGATTTCAAGATACAAATTACCCCACATGTTTTAAAAGTATAACGAATTTATATGCTATAATAAAAAAAAACATGGAAATGCAACAGATACATGTAGATGTACTCCCTTTTGTATTCCCAGTAATATTATTATAGATTTTTAAATGCAAAAAAATATCGAAAACATTAGTTATAGTAGAATAAATACTAACATGATAAAGCACAATTAAGTACAAAGTACCCATTGTGGTATTTACGTAACTATTTTAAGGTAATTAATTAATTATTATTGAAATTAAATACTACCGTAATATACTTTACTATAGATAGATTCCGATCAGGTTGTAGATTATAATATTATCTAGACGCATCACAATTGCTACAAAATACAGACAGGTATTTTATTTTGCGCTTTTGTATAATCTATGTGAAAGAAACGATGTTCTAATAAAAAAAACAAAAGACAATAGGTTTTTGACTTGTTTTTTTTAAATATGAATTAATTAAGGTAACAACTCACCTGTGTTGACGTAAATTATCCTGTCGTTTGAAGCTTTTCCCACAGACCTCGCAGCTGAAAGACAGCTCCGGGCTTTTGTGGGTGCGCTCGTGTATCATCAGGTTATACGACTTTGTGAACCGACGTTGGCAATACTTGCAGACGAACTCGCATTTTGGGCGCAGTTTTCGCCTGAAATCTCTTGTGTGGTCTTCGTCTATTTGCATCACAGCGAACATTTTGTCAGTGCTATGGTGCTTGCGTCGGGCGGGGCTTGTGCGCCTGTTAACAAAGATAGCTTATCAGTTTTACACATATGCAATAATCACTTTTAATACACCACTTTAGAGTACAATATCACTTGAGTTTGTAAAGATAAGGGTTAATCCACATTTGTTTTAATTATGATTAAAGCTATGGCCATAATCGAGTACTTTTGTAATGACAATTACATTATGACATTCCTTGAATTAACATAACCTCTATGGTCTACCGGTCTGTTTGGACCGATATATAAGGTCTCAGGTTCAACTCCCGGGTTGGCCAAACAAAAGAAAATGTGTTTTCCTCAATAACTTTGGCCGGGATTACATTATGGTACCTAGTGTCTTTAGGTATTTGAGGGTGACCTGTTTACACATCTGCCTAGCCGTTCAAGGATATGGACATAAAATACTTTGAATTTACATTGCCGCATATTTCCTGTGCAGAATATATACCAATTGTTACCCAGCCAAACCACTTGTAAGAAGCGTGTCTAATACGTCACAACGTACGTTTACAACGACTTGTTCGAATGTATAAAACATTAATTATTCCTGTCTCTATGATATCACTATTGTTAATCATTTCGACATAGATAGCAAGGTACCCAATAAATCTAGCTTCTAGTAGGCAACACACCGCAATCCGTCTACTTGTTTGCCTTCTTATATCATAATCACACAAAAACATAAACCAAGGTTAGTACTACCTATACATAAACATGTATAAACTGTTTGTATATCACTTTAAAGGTTTTAAATTTTGAATGTTAAGTTCCAGGACGGATAGTTATATGAGCAACTAATATTTATATAAATCATTAAAAAACATTTTCTAAAGTAGTAAAACTGAAAACATTTAAATTCACAGTTTTGGATGTTGATTCAATTTCAATAGGACCGGGAAGAAAAAAAACAGCTTTCAAACAAAAAACAATTAAAATTGGTTCATTCAAAAAACATGCACTAGTTTGAGAACTTTTTAAAGGTCGTTAAAAATTGAAAACAAAAAATTTAAGTCTCACCTTAAATTACAATTTTTTCAGTAAATTTTGAAAATACGTAACAGTTTTTCGACAAATCACTAAACTTATCACTCAAATTACGGAATATATGTCAAAGTATCAAAGACTTTCAATCGCTGTTTTCCATAGAATAAGTAATTAAAACTAGATGCGTCACAGTAGACGTGCGACGTAGACCGGGTGCGTTTAGCAACTGCACCGTAGAGGGTGCGGAAACTACTGATAACGTTACGCGGAAGGAGCGTAGCCCCCACCACGTGGACAGGAGTGAATGAACAGGTAGCATGCCTGATGATTTCGCCTTAATTGCCGACGACTGTAAGGGCGCTTATTCTTGCTTAGCCATTTTATCATATTTCTCGCAATAGGATATATTCAATTCAAATCGATTACAAAACGCAGATTTCATTCTTTTACTTGTGTTTTATAATTGACAAACTTTAAAATGAATTTAATCGTTATGATTTTACTGCAATAAATAAATTAATAACAATAATAATATTTTAAGCCAATACTGTAATACGTATACTTAAATGAATATTAAGATATATAACTGTGTATAAGTACATTACTATCGCAAGGTAGTTAATTTTCTTATCAACAGATAAACGTAATTTGATCCGATGGTTTAGATTTATTATATTTGACTACGTCTGAAAGTCATGCGTAAATAGATTTATGTTCATTTTTACAATGTATATCAACTGTTTCTAAAGTGGCATTTTTTAACAAAGAAGCTACCTAGTGAAATATAACCAAAGCACAAATTCACATTGATCTGAAGAAATGTTATAATACTCGTATCCATTTTAGGCATTTGATTTAATGTTTGTGTTTTACATTGATTCTTTTTTGATAAAAGTCACCGTCGCTTTTAATATTGTAGACGTTGGTGTGAAATTATACACTCGATTCTACCATAAATAGTGTACTAAAATATAAACTATTTAGTCTAAATTCTTAATATTTAGTTTAAAATGTGGGACTGCTTTTTAAACATATCGCGTTTAACGAGAAGCTCGAAATCTATACGCTCAGGGCAAACATGAGAAAAACTATAAAAACAGCTTAGTAATAACATAAAATCACAAATGTACGACAACAATTACAGTGAAAAGTATTATGGCTAATTGAGTAGCGGTCGGTCGCGGTGGGAAAGCCGCCCGTGGCTCGCGGCGCTACCGTTCGTGCGTTTCACTCACGGCCCTAACACGCATTTTGGCACTGGCGCTTGTACACATTAAATTATCTTTGACTTTTATTAATTACTGTTATGATTTGCGGAGTGCTTTGACTTTATAAATTTAATTTGTTACGGACATTTTTTTATGATATTGTAAGGCAAACAAGCAGACAGATTTCCTGATGGTAAGAAATTCACGCCACCTAGAAACACTTTAAGTGCGTTGCCAACCAGTGGCCAGAATGTTAAGCCTCGAGTAAAAGTTAGTTTACCGGCTACCTTACCCTCCAAACCAGAAAACATCATGACGTTATGGCGGCCGGAATAGGTAAGGCGGTGGTACCATGTCGGACGAGTCGCTTCTAAACTCTACCACCTAGTAGGATGTCACAGTGTTAGTGACGGTAAGTCTATGCTCGCCTTTTGCGAGCTACCTGGCAGGAAGGCAGATGGTCTATTCTACAAAGGAGCCCAGTCCAACTCGGGGAAAAATCTATCTCATAGCATAAAAAATAATCTTTTTCATACTATAAGATAGTGAAGAAGCATACGGTTCTTCTGTTGGTATGAGATTGCCAATCACAATTATGGTTCCAATAAACCATGAATGTGATTGCGTTCTTCTTTGACCGGAGGTTTAAGCCTATTGAACAAGTCCACTAACTAACCCACCTTCTGGACCGTAACATGACATTGTCAGAGCGGTACGTGTTGATAAACTAGCGAATTTCTACCCAGGTAAATTGCTGCACAGCACTCTTCGTCTAGTGGTTTTGTTAGTAGTGACTCTTTTTAACCTGTGCTGGCCTCTTACAAACTACCAATCAAAGTGACGGTCTACTTGACGACCCGACCAACAGTCAGATTAGATGGCAGAATCCTGATTCAGCTCTGTCGATTAGTTAGTACCATTGCCTTCCTTATCCTACCACTACCATATCATATCACATCACACTATCACATTGGGCGTGTAAAGTGTACACGTATAACAAAACATGGTTAAATACTGAATGCTAAATAAGTGGATATATTAATTGTTTTAATAATTACTCGTACTTACGGCACGTAAGGTGGGGTAGCCGGTAGACTTGTAAACCTAACACGCTGTCATCAGGGTAGCAACTCGTAAAATCTGTGTAGTCTACGTATACACCATTTGTCTCTTACCATCAGTACAGTCGTGTACTTGTTAGCAGTCTTATACTATAAATAATTAAATGGGTAACAAAATCCGCAGTCGATCACAGTATAACATTTATGACCTCAAAGTAATAAATCTTGAGGTGCTAAAATAAGTTTTACAATATCATAAACACATGCAAACAATCATATTTCACGACGATATACAATTCTGTTATTTACAATATTCATATGTTAAAGAAGCCATAAGTACTCGTATATACATATAATTATGATCTGTAAAGTACTTGTTAGTTATAACCAACTTTAAAAAGGAAGAGGTTTTTAATTATATTGTTTTTGAAGTGAAACTTCTTTAGCGGCGTTGCGCACTTTTTTAAAATGGGTTAAAACTTCTAAACTCGCGTCAGGACACGTGACCTGATCGAAAATTCTTAAGACGGCGCAGGGTGATTGCGCGAATGTTTGTGTACGATAGCGCAATAAGTGAATATTGTATTCTACCACATAAATGATAGTACTTTCATACTGATAATTAAATCAATTCGTATAAAATGATTCCCTAACCATTCCTAAATATCCAAAAATGGACAATGTTAATATTCAAGTTTTCACTTCCGTTATTTTTTTTTTATTTATAGATACGATTCCGTCAATCGTGAATTGATCCTGTTGTCTTTTGCAGGATAGAGCAAGTTTTCAAGGTTTCCTATACAATTTATGCCTATGGGAAGTAATATGGAAAGCTTAAAGTAGATGGCGCCAGTGAGGTTTTAGGTACATCACATTGACCTTACATTTCTTTTTATTTCTTATACAATAACGCGATAATATTCACAAGTCACAATCCTGGTCGATACTGACCGTATTTTTTCATGTGACAATCTATATAAGAACAATTACACTTATGTGTTGACAGAATCGTGTTGCCTTATATGCGGCGTCTGTTGGGATGTATGGTCGATGGTACATTAGTTCTCATTTCATATACATTTCATTTTTTAGTTGTCATTCCAAATAATTGACCTACAAACATACTAGCGCCGCCTGACGGAGAACAATGGGGTGCATGGCCCGCATAAGTTTAAACATTCATGACAAATCAACAAAAATAGTTTAGTAACATCATATATCAATATTGATCTCGTTTACAGTTTTATTATGTTAAAATTATTGAATTTATTTGTTTCCTGTGTATTTACTGGTGTTTTATAACTTATAAAAACAGCCTGTATCTTTTTTGAATCTGTTTTAATGTTAAAATTCATTGAATTCTGCAGTTTTTTTTAAATGAAACCTTTTTTTTCCAGTTATAACATCAAATATTCCGAATCACGATAATAACTAGTACTGAATATCAGCAGAAATAGCTAAATTAATTATATTATATATACAAAACGTCTTTTTTAAGCAAAAGCAATTTAATAATCCTACCACAAATAAGTCAGCCAAACATTGTTTAACATTTACATTTCCTTTTGTCACATCGTGATACAGAACCCACTTTTGCGAGTTTGTAGGTACCGCACTTGGCAATTTTTTCGACATTATAACTTGGCTACAGTCGGCGCGTTTGATCTGTTAGTCACGATATTACCTCTTTAGTAGCAAAATATATTAAAAAAGACGAGCTCGGTTTATCTTTGAACTGTTTATCTTAAGCTGTTTTGTCTGCAACATACTGACAACGGCAAATTCCATTGTATACGTACATTTATAGAGCGTTTTTTTTACATAAAATGCCGGCCGCTCTCCTTATACTTACTAAGAGAAAAAAGGGCCCTTAGAGGCCATAGATGTTACTGGAGCTTTGCTTTTTATGGACAGCCTGTTACAAGTTTACAATTACTCAATACACCCGGCTATCACACCCTAGAGAACACGACAATGGCGGGTAAAGCTGCTATGACGGCAGATAAATCTAGATAGCACCATGTCATGGTATATTAGACGGGAGAGCTGCTGCACAGCAATCTACCAACTACTACAAACACCACCTGGGATCTCTTGAAAAATACGAGCCAACTGCCTTGGTAAGAGGCAAGCAAACACCGTAACTACGGCCAGGAGGAAGATTTTACCGATGACATAGATTAGTACCTATAGTAGGCCAACGAAATATCTGACAACTTACAGTATTTTAAAAGTATGGTACAGGGGTCAAATGTTTTTTTATGACATTGGAAGGCAAACAAGCTGACGGGTTTCCTGATGGTAAGAAATTCACGCCGCCTAGAGACACAAAAGGTAGTAATGGTGCGTTGCCCACCTGAGGCCAGGATGTTAGGCCTCGAGCAAAAGTAAGTTTACCGGCAACCTTACTTTCCGGACCGGAACATGTCAACGGCAAGCTTACACATTTTTGCCCCCATAACGTCAATTCCTGCCACTGTCGTCATGAGGGTAATCCGATTGACTAAGCGACACAAGAGTTTTATTATCCCAGGTTCAGGCAATATCTTTGTTGTCTATAAAATATATTCACTTGTTATCATCAAGAAACCAGACTGCCTATTTGCCTTATACTGTAAAAAATAAAATATGTATATTGTTGTATGAAAAGTAAGTCTATATATTAATACGAGATGCCAAAACTTTGGACCCCTTTTAACGAAAATTGCGCGAACGCAGGAGCATAAAATTTGCCACACTTATAGTTTATGTGTAGGAGAAGTGCAGAATGCTAATATTTTTTAATAATATTGCTTATAAAGTACATTAAATCAATAAATAAAACATTACCCACACTACCATGCATTTGACACACACAAACAAATATATTGATGATAACGAAAAAAGATAACTATTCATAAAGTTTAGTAGTTGGTTTTGAGAAATGAAGATGGCGTTCTTATCAACAAGACATTGAAATTTATAATGGTCGAATTTCGACCAACGGGCGACCACTAGTTAAATATTAACCTGTATATTTGTTACGAAACGGATGTTCACGTGATTCATCAGTAATATAAATTATGATTCATTTGGTTTTGAACTACTGACCTTCAGTCTACTGACTTCAAGGAACTGTATTACAACGTACGGAATATTTCGGAAAATATTAATTAATTCTTATTAATAATGTTTCCTATTAATTTACGGTTTGGTTCCGGAAAGAAGTTTGACCAGTAGTTTTCCTATCAAGCAACACTTCTTAAGTGGCAAGGCGTTGGTTTGTCTAATGTTAATATTAAACTGTAAACTTAAACTGTAACATTACTAACCGACTCAAAAAAAGAGAAGTTTATTTAATGATTTTCACCGCCAATAGTAATTCATTATTACGCAATGGTTTCATATAAACTTTATTATGACAAAAGTGGCTTTTTTAATTCATATTTAGTAAAATGGAAAAAATTTGGTCTTTGTTAATAATGATGTCGTCAACATACTTAGATACAAAAAAAGTATCTTCACACCCATATCCCCGAAGAGGTAGGCAAAGGCACAACTAAGGCACCCACGAATGTGCCATCACATTGTGGGACATCTATCGCTAACCGGGCACAATTCCAATCCTGAGCGACATATTTTTTTATTAGAAAATTAGAAAAACCCAATTTTTCATTTTGTCGCCCGACCCGTGGTTCGGCCTCATGCAGTCAAGTCTAACAAGTGAACCACTAGACCACAGAGGCGATATACGATTATGACTAGATACAAATTTATTAATGTTGATACGTTTATAACTAAACTGTACGTTAAATTAAATATAACTTCTAGTCGGGTTGTTATTATTGACATGGTACAGTCAATTTTTTTATAAAAAATGTACTACAGAAGGCAAATTTATTCGTACAATGACAAGAATTGATCTATCTTGTACCTGAAGTCCACGATACTTACAGAGTTTCTGAATAGAAACCAAAATAAATTCCCAAACTTCGCTTGTCACTGGTGGTAGAGTGCATAGCTACAACTCGTCCAGATATAGGTGGAACGCCACACACATTCCTGTCACCTCAATGACAGTGTCTTGTTCCCGTCTCTATAAATTTTAAAGAAAGAAAAAATTTCGCCCCAGAGAGGATTTGAACCTGTAACCTTTCGTCTCAAGCCGACGAATGCTCTAACCAATTGAGCTACTGAGGATTC
>NJDD01000881.1:1105183-1146156 GCA_002245505.1 Calephelis nemesis
TTTTTTTTTTTTTCTTTCTTTAAAATTTATAGAAATTTATCCCACGCACAGGGCAAGTGCTAAAAAAATAAAAAATAATAAAAATACGATCTTGTTCCCGTCTTAAGGATAAGGTAGCCTGTAGACTTGCACGATTTTCCTAACATTCAGACCACATGATAGCCTCGCACGTATTACATCTAATGTGCCCTATAACCTACGGCTATCCCTTAAGACCATAATATATACATTAACATATATATTCATTACATAAATACCTGACCCTACTGAGGATAGGACTTAAGCATGCATGCAAGCAAGCATGTACCTTCTATAACTTCTTGACTAAGGAAGCGGTCATTAAAAACCACCAAAATATATAATTTTGTATGAGGATATTTTTACCGTTGCAAAAAACTTTTTTGTTTATTGTCCCTTTTTAATTTTAGGTCTGATTAAAAATATATTCAAAATGTTTCTTAACATCTTGTAAGATTTAGTGACAAGATTATAGAGACGTTAAGATAAAATACATAAAAGATATAAAAAAACTTAAATGAAACAGTCAACATCTTAAATATACTAAAATGTTTAACGTTAAGTATAATAAAATGGCGTGCGTCACCAAAGGTGAAAGGTCTGTGGTTAAGAGGTTTGTTTTAAGATGATACACGAGAATAGACCATACAGAAAGTCACAATATCCTACGGCGAAATCTCTATTGACTTTAAAGGTTTATATTTTTATTCAAATAAATTAATGAATGAATGTTGTGACGTTAGTGTTACAATTATCATTTTAACTACTTTTTTAAGGTGATCTCCGTCAAACAACCTTAGGATGAAACAGACAATTTATAGATGTAGAACTAAGGTTACAATAAAAAAACATCTATGTGCATTAGCACTGAGCTATCATAAAAAACAAGTTTGACAACATTCGAGTAAGCTCTGTATGACAACCTTAGGGTAAAAGAGAAAATTTATAGATTTATAACTAAGGTCACATTAAAAAACATGTATGTACAACAGTACTGACATGAGATAATGTGTATGATGATATACTGTATACCAAACTATATTTATATATAAAAGAAACTGGTGTGAGTGACACTTTTTATAACTCAAAAACGGCTCAACGGATATGGCTGAAAAAATTGGTGAGGAGGTAGCTTAGAACCGGAAGAAGGACGTAGGGTATTTATTTTCCTGCTCGATTGTGAGGAAACTGGGAAAAACATTTTAATTTTTCCTTTACAAAATGAACGGGTGAAACGAAGTTCGCGGGAATATTTTTTTTTTATGATATTGGAAGGCAAACAAGCAGACGGATTTCCTGATGGTAAGAAATTCACGACGCCTAGAGACACCAAAGGTGGTAATGGTGCGTTGCCAACCTGGAGCCGGGAGTTAAGCCTCGAGCAAAAGTAAGTTTACCGGCTACCTTACCCTCCGAACCGGAACACGTCATGACGTTATGGCGGCAGGAATAGGTAAGGCGGTGGTACCAATCCGGGCGAGTCACAGCTAAACTCTACCACCTAGTCAGAATTCACGGTGTTAGTGACGGTGAGTCTTTGCTCGCCCTTTTACGAGCTGCCTGGCAAGGAAGGCAGATGGTCTATTCTACAAAAAAGCCCGGACCAACACGGGGAAAAATAGCTATTAATATGATAACAAATTTACATCCTTAAGCCAAAAAAAACGCAACGCCCACTTAAGAATGAGCACTCTGTTTAGTCTATTAAGGTGAATCTCCACACTGTCATCAATAACGCATAAGTGAAAGGAAATTGCCAAATTGGAATAGATTAACATTTTTTAGTAATAGTATACGTGGGTGTGTTGTCTAACAAATATCTTCCGGCCTAGCCTATTACACCTGATTGTGGTGCCCTGGTATTAGATAATGAGGTTAACCTCACTATGATTATTAAAACTCATTTGTACACTTTCACTACAATATCATGAACCTACCGGTTTTGCTTAAAATGTCTGTTGGATCCTAAAGGTATGTTCAGACTATGACACAAATGTCAATTATTGGCTTTAGTGGTCTTCAATTCTTTCTTTCTTTCTTTAGGTTTTGGCCTTCACGTTAGTATTTAGCCATTAGTCAAGTAGAAATTTCAATTAATTATAATTAGGCATCAGTCATAAGTCGTCAGGAAGTCATGTCAGGCTCTTGGGTAAAGCGGTGGCTCATTACACAAGCTCTGTAATGAGATTTGGCGGCAACGAGGAAATACACGATACGCTAATTTCTTAATGATTATTTCATTTGTGCTCTTTCACTGAACAAAATTGTACAAAATGCCACCAAAATTGACGAATTTCACTCAATATTAACACGAAATTCAATAATTATGAAAAAACTTCAACCATCTTTTCTCTCGATGGCGCCAAAACTCCGTCTTCAATTATTTATCGAATTTTATCGAACGCGTGTGTGTGTGTGTGTGTGTGCGTGCGGGTGTGGCATCTTAGCTTATAAAAGGATAGACTGATTTTGATACGGATTCAATCTCGATCAAGTTTATATGAAACCATATTTGATACTAGACGAATAATAATGATCAAAATTCATGAGTTATTGGCTGATTTATCGTGTGACAAACAATAAAACATATAATCGTATAAAAGACCTCTTCCTTTTTAAAGGTTAAAAATCGCCTCTGTGGTCTAGCGGTCCGGAGTCTTACTTGAATTCTTGAGATCCTGGCTCGGTCCCCGAGTTGAGTAATAATAAACAATTGTAAATAAATGTAACAATTAAAAATTTGAAAATGTATATTTCCAATTTTCTAATAAAATTCACGTTGCCCGGGATTTGATATGTGCCCGGTTGGTGAAAGGCTTGCCACCTGTCACATTGTGGGACTTAGTGTCTTCAGCTAGTCGTGGGTGCCCTGGTTGTATCGCTGTCTACCTCTTCGGAGATGTGAACGTAAAGACAATTTTTTGAAATTAATTCGCTCGCCGTAAATACCTAGTCTGCGTCTATACTAATGCTGGTCTGCACAGGTTAACAAGGTTCAAAAATCTGTTTTACATCATTCAAACATTGTAAAAGACCTAACACATATTTATGCAAAAAATTCGCACACTTCAAACTATAGATCACTCATAGTCAAAGAGCCACTTCAAACTTAATTACGCAAAATTCCACAAACATGGTTGTACTAAGCTGGAATTCAATTGTTCGCAACATAGTAATGGAAGTCGATAAATGTAATGTTCAGCATACACTACCTGTTTTTAATCATCGGTCGTACAAAAGTATGGTTATGCGCTATAAAAATACGTAATGTTAATCGTATAAAACTTTAACATATTCATGGAGAAAGACTGATCTAATCCATAGTTGGCAATCCATAGCATGGATAGCGGACTCTTTTAAACATACCGAAAGAACTAAGCTTATTCGGTATGTTTAAAAGTTTATTAGTAACTATTTATTTTTAATTTCTTTGGGGTGGATTTTTGAAAAAAGTTAGCCTAAGCCAAGCCGAAAGATCTTCACGTCCATGTCCCCGAAGGGGTAGACCGATGTACAAGTTATGTCTATTGTCAAGGTTGTGTATAATTATCCCTAGGCAAGTAACACAGACAATTGAGCTTAACCCTAAAGTAAGCAAATTATATGGGTTTTATGGGTGTCAGTCAATGATACAAATACTAAGAAATACTTGAGTAGATATTAGAATAAATTGAACAACCCAGTGCAAAAAATGCAAACTTTTACATGTTCATCACAGAAATGCCTGCCCCCATTGGAAATCAAACTCGAGCCCAGTAGTTGATCGATGGAGTTAGGTGTTTATGCTAACTCCTGGGATAAAAGGGCAGTTAAAGTTATCAGAAGGTTTATGCAATGTTTTAGCGTTATTTACAAAATTTTATACTCTTTTTACCAACTTGTTAGGCGAGGGGTTAACTTGCACGCCTAACTTTACTGACAAACGACGAGGAGCAGGTTCGACTACTTACGTGAACAGGCATTTGTGTAATATGTATGAGTGTTTATTAAATTTATTATAATGTATATTTATCTGCGTCTATGTAAAAGCAAAGATATGTAAATATTGTATTATCTTTGGTATTAATATTAAAGCTCGGTGAAGTTGCAAAAAATAGCGAGATTAGCAACAAATTTAGTCATTCAAAAAAAAGGTATTAATATCGTCTTGGGGGTAATATTATTTTGGGGGTTCGCTTTGGGGTAAAACTCTATTTTTGTAACGGATATTTACCATCACTTTGATTTTTACCGATTTTTAATAAGTCATATTATAAACTAGCTTATCCGAAGTTTCCAAACTTCTTTCAAGTTTATAAGGGACGAATTATAATGCCGTTTTCCCTAGTTTCCTCGCAGTCGAACAGAATAAAAAGTATCCTATGTCCTTTTCCTGGTTCTTAACTTCCTCTCCATCAATTTTCAGTCTAATTTGTTCAGTCGCTATTGAGTTCTGGATGGTGTAACTAACACGGCTTTCTTTTATATATATAGACATCAATTATTCGACAATTAATTTTATACCATTATACAATAGAAAAAATGTATCTTCACGCCCATATCCCCGAAGCGGTAGGCAGAAGCACGACCAGGGCATCCACGACCAGCCGAAGATACTAAGTCCCACAATGTGATAGGTGGCAAGCCTATCGCCAACCGGGCGCATATCCTATCCCGAACAACATTTTTTTTTATTAGGAAATTGGAAAAAAGCAATTTTCTTTTTGTTGCCCGACCCGGAATTTGAACCCGGGACCTTATGCAGTCAATTCCAATAACTGAATCGCTAGACCACATAGGCAAAAATAAAAAAATAATAATCAGCTATCCACATACTATAAACCTTTAAAAACCAGCAATCTATTAAGTGCTATACTTAACATCGAATACCATTGGAGAGATCAAACCAGTCATAAATGTAACATGTTTTATGTGTAAAGGTTGCAATTAAATTTTAACACAACATCATAAAGGGTAGATCGTTAATACAAGGGCTAATTTGCTCCATTCATAGGCTGAATAGGCCCTTATGATCGACGATTTATGCTTTGCGCTTTGCAAATACTAAGGTACCAGTGATTGATCTTTTATATCCGTACTTATTATAATGCGAACTTGTGTTTATGTGTTTGTTCTTTGCTATGTTATGGTATAATTTTTAGATGTGATAGGAGAGTGATGTAGGCTACATTTTGTCCTCATATCAAAAAGGGTAACGGAAAACGCGCATATTATAACTAATTTTTTCGCCGTTCCTTCTCCCAACTAGCTAGGTTTGACAACGGTGGTAGTTTACGGTAGACGGTTAAATTATTTACATTTTAAAATTGTTTGTTATTTATAATTCAAATTGTAATAAGTATAAAACTATTTATTGTGAACATTAAAATTGCGTACATAATAAAATAATTACTTTAATAAATATTAAAATATTTGCACACCACAATGTGGTAGAATATGTTGGAAAGCTTAAGTAATTTTGTAACAACTTCAACACGCATATTCCGCAAATAAATATATTTTCTTTCTTTCTTTCTAATTAATGTTAGGCAGCATTGCGGACAATGTCTATTGTAACTACAAATGCTATCACGCCCGCTTTCTTTTACGGTGGTCGGAGTAATTATCTAAATTTATTAACCGATTTCTAATAAGGGAGTTACATAATCGACTTATATATTTTTCGTGTAAAACATTTCTATACCGATTTTAGAGAAATATACACGGGTTTAGCCGAAGGCTATATTTAAATGATTAGTGGTCTTGATCGTGGATATCTAGTGTTAAGTGTAACTGTATATATTAACACGCCAATTTTCGTTACGGTGGTTGAAATTATCTTACTTTATTAACCGACTTCGATAAAGGAGGTTGCATTCGACTCCTGTATTTTTTACATATGTAAATCAGTTTCAACGTCATGTCTGAACCGATTTTAAAAAATATTTTTTATTTAAAAGAGGTGCTCTTAAGATATTTGCTTTGCCACCAAACCAAAATATGATGAAAGGATTCCTTGGAATTCGAAGAGAATACTTAATTTATCTACACCTAGATAGCTTGTTGATATCGAAGTCTATTTTTGCACTTTTAGTGCGCTTGTAATTTATTAAAAAAGAATCACCAAATTTGTTGTTAGAAACTGAAATAAGGCTTTCGATAACAGTAACTTCTGTTTGTTTTTTTTTATTTGTATGCATAATATGAAGCAACAGTTACTTACAATGTTACTCTAGAATTTGGCTATCAAATACAAACTGAGGTTTCTGAGCAATCGAGCTTGTTGATACTCAAGTTATTAACACAGTTAACAAACAATAAAATGGTTAAAATTAATAAAAAATATTAATGAGAATGATTTTGCATGTTTTATTTAAATTTATATTTATTATTCTTTTTAATCAAATGTTTAATCTTTATTATATAGTAATAAAAATCAATAGTTTGTATAAAAATAAATACTTATGTGTGTTTTGTAAGTTTTCTTGTAAGTATTTGTGCAATTAGTAACTTGTTATTTTAAGTATTTGTAAATTATATTGGTCGGGATTGGAAACATGCCCGGTTGGCGATAGGCTTGCCACCTATCACATTATGGGACTTAGTATCTTCGGCTAGTCGTGGGTGCCCTGGTTGTACCTCTGCCTACCTCTTCGGGGATAAGGGCGTGAAGATACTTTTTTACTTTTTTGTAAATTATATTATTGTAACAACTGTTGTCAAGTCTGACTAATAAAAAAAAAAGTAGTCTTATGTAAGTTAAGGTTATGATGGGATTGAGTTATATTTTGTTTATAAATTTAAAGAGTATTAAACTTGTTGGCTTCAAATTTAGTGAATTCAAGCGTAAGATCAAAGGAATTCTTAAAATTTAACAACACCGTGACTCAGCAGGTCCCCCGGTGACGTTAACAATACCCAAACACCATGGCGTGTATTAACCGAAGACATTGACACAATGATTTGATAAGTACTGCTTTTACAACATTTTTTTTACAACTGATTTATATTATATTAGTTTATTTATTCAAAACAAAAAGTTGAAACTTAAAAAACTAAAACAAAGATTAACTTGAAGCAATTTAAGTTGGTAAATTGTAAAAAAATGGTAGGTAGAGTTTTGATTTACAATTATTAGATTAGTATATTAGATTTTATACTTGATTTTGTATTTCAAGTATCATTAAAAAAATGGTTTATCTTTTTTTATTAAGTTTTTATTTTATTTTGTATTTTAAGTAACATTAAAAAATAGGTTTAATCTTTTTTTTTATTTCGGCTTTAGTTTTAGTTATTTTTATATCTATTGTTGATATTGTTTTAAATATTTTATTTTATTTGAATTTAATTGTAAGTCGTGTTTAATATTGTAGAAATTTTAGTAGAACTCTAAGTTTTACATACTTTTTTTGTGAACAAAGTTTAGTTTTTTAACTTTTTCAGGAAAAATATCTTTAAATACAGATTAAAAACTTGATACTTGCAGTAATCGACTTTCAGTGAAATTCCATTAATTTCAAATTGTTCATGTTATTAAAAAAAATTGAAAATGATAGAAATGCAAGTGTGTTAATACCTTTTATTTTTAAGTCTCCTTGTTTTTTATCATTAATGACGCGTGCGATCAAAGGAATTCTTAAAATTTTACAGATGAAATGACTCAGCATTTTTTGTGTTAAGTTTAACAATGGTCAAACATCAAAAGCTTGTATTAACTGAAGACATTGACACAATAACTTGATTAATACTGGTTTAAACACCATATTTTTAACTAGTTACGTTTTCTATTTGTTTTTTTTAAATCTATAATTGATAAGGTATTATAGTTGAAGACTGAAAACTATTCTTAGGATTAACATCTGTTATTACTAAAAACATTTTGTGATAATTTAAATTGTGTTACATAATGTACTTGATATTTTCCAACGTCGGCGCTTGGTAAAACTTCTAAATATTCCTACAGTTGCCCCGTGTTGGTCCGGGCTCCTTTGCAGAATAGATCATCTGCCTTCCTGCCAGGCAGCTCGTAAAAGGCGAGCATACCAACACCGTGACATACTACTAGGTGGTAGAGTTTCGCAGCGACTCACCCAGGGATAAACCCGGGACCTCAAGAAGTCAAGTCCGACGCCGAACTAGACCACAAAAGCGAGGGAAAGAGAGCTAAAAAGAACGAGTAAGTCAATTTATAGCTCGTATTCAGTAATTGTAATTTGTATCAAATGTTATGATAAGTATTACCTTCAAGAATAATATTTCCATCATAAATATTGTTCGGTCGATTAAATTACAATTTATTGGGGCTTATCCTCGGAGATAATTTCAACTCTTTTATTTTGTAAGCTCAATGATAACAACCTTTTAAAACAACTCACGTATAAAAGAGTTGGTGAATCGACCTTCAATAAGGAACCGTTTCACTATCAACAGTCACATCACTTTTAAAAAATATAAATATTTTTTAATTCTATACTACGAGTTAATAATTAGTACCAATTGTTACGCCTGTATAGTAAGTAGGTAGGCAGAGGCACAACCAGCACCCACGATTAGCTAAAAATAAAATATTTGCACACCACAAGTTGGTAAAATATGTATGAACGCTTATATAATTTTGTAACACTCATATTCCGCAAATAAATATTTTTTCTTCCTTTCTAAAGTAGTTAGCCCGTCAATATGATAGGTTACAAACCTATCGCCATCCGGATACTACCAATTCGATGCAATGTCGTTTTAAATAGAAAATCAGAAAACTCATTTTTGAATTGACCGATCTGGAAATCGAACTTGAGACTTCTGTAATTACCGCCGACACCAGACTAGAACACAGAGCCATCAATCATGTAACGTCAAGTAAATAAAATATACATTTTTAGTAGGACTTATGTGATGAAAACGATTACTAACTCATATACAATCACGTCATCAACCCCTATATCATTTATCTTAAAGGTAGGTATCCCTATATACAATTTGATAAAATTTAAACAACATATCTTTAATATATTTGATAATTTCCTACGTCAGCGCTTGGTAAAACTTCCAAATATTCATATTTTTAAATGAAGAAAAACTGGTACTGTTTTACGTATCACTTATATGTAGGTAATTTAACTATACTTATAAACTTAAGTTGATGATGCTGTCATAAGCGAAACCGGTAGGCTATTTATAAAATAAGTGACACGTAAAATAGTACAAGTGTTTCTTCCTTTAAAAGTATGAATAGCTTGAACACAATATCTTAAGAATATCGGAAACTATTTGCAATTTATAAAATATTGTCTGGCAGTCCGACGTCGGACTTGACTTCTTGAGGTCCTGTGTTCGATCCCCAGGTCGAGAAATAAAAAAAAATGTGGAATTTAATTTTTTTATAAAAATAGCGTTGCCCGCGATTAGATATTATGTGCCCGTTTGGCAATGGGATTGCCACCTATCACATAGTGAGACTTAGTGTCTTCGACTAGTCGTTGTAGCCCTGATTATTCCTCTGCCAACCTCTTCAGAGATATGGGCATGAAGATATATTTTTTTAAATATTCCATGATTGTGTTGCACATTGTATATCCTAAATTTATTTTATTGTTTTCTCCGTTTTGTGTTATCTAAAAGAAATATCGTACAGAGACAAGCTCCGCTTTTTTATTAACTTATATTTTTTTATTTATTAACTTATATTTATTAACTTTTGTAAATGTATATACAAATAATAATCTAAATAATGTTTTTGTATAAATTTGTAAAAGTACTTACAAATCACAATGTGATACATTATGTTGTTATCTACAAATATTTTAACCACTTCTAACAAATGTCGCGGAAATAAGTATATTTTGTTTGGTTTTATAAAAAATTTATTCTAACAAACCAAACTGACATAAGAATTTAGACCCAAAAAAGAAAAATACATAAATGCTTTTATAAAAACCCAGACATAAACCCTCCTCAATCGATCTCACAATTTTCCTACCTTATAATCATAACAAATACTATGTTATAGGTTAAATTCACACCGGGTACAGTAACCTGGGACCAAATTATAATATACAAATGAGAAAGCGAGCAGAAATAACGAAACAGTTTATGTCTTGCGCGTTCCCACAGGAACGGTATGCGCGCGCGCCGAATACAGCAATTTATGGAATAGCTGTATTTTAAATATTTTATTGCCTGACTACGCAAAACAATGGATATGTTTTAATGTTTAAGAAGTACTCCTACTAAAAACTTAATTGAACACAGATTTAAAAATAGAACACATCTAAGTAATAAGAATATACCTACAAAATTTATGTCAAAGTTCAAACTGAAAACAACAAAAAATATGAAAATGGGTACGTACGTAATATAGTTATTAAAAAGTTTTGGTCAGAAAACTAAATATTTTGTACCGATTTTTTACAGTGAGAATTTTATTTTATATAAATATAGCATGTAATTATGATTATTCCCGTAAACTACAGCTAAATTTTTGATTTGCAAAAAAAGTAGAAATTGAAACACAACTATACAAATTTGAATTTTAAATACAATTTTTTAAGTCATTTAGTGACAAAAGATAATAAAGAGACTAAAATTTATCTAAGTTCCAATTTTTCGTTAATTTAATATTAATAAACTACATATGTGTCTTTAAACATAAAAAAAGTCTTTAAACATATCTTTAAAAATTTAAATTTTATAATTGCATTTAACACAACGTTAATTTATTTAAAGGAAATATTTTTTTATTTTTAAAACTATTTTAAATATCACAAATTTTAAGTGAAGAGAATGTAAAAATTATTGAGCGATGAGGATTACTCCTATGCACCTCTGTTCGTGGGGCACCAAAGAATCTGTGAGTCGGCTGATATATTGGACTCTTGGTCGGATAGCCCCCGGCGGATTGCGCTTTGCCCTCCCTCTGTATCAAGTTCAAAACCCTGATTATATTCAACAACTACATAAAAATATCAATATATATAAAGGAATTTAAGGAGTTTTTAGGAATTGGAAATGAAAAATCAGACGGTCTTCATACGAATATCAGCAATTTTAGAGTAATAGATCTAATATACGACGTTTATAAATATTAGACATTGAAGGTGCTTAACGCTTATATCAAAGGTTAGACTATCATAGCTTGTAACCAGTGAATCGATTTTAATAAGATCTTTGTTAAAAAAAAATTGTTAATTGTAAAATAGATGTTGAACTTGAAGTCTAAACTGAGTGATATGAAAATCGCAGAATAAAATCACCAGGGCTAACAGCTGTGAGTGGAAAATAATTTGATCCTTGAAAATGTATTATAAAACAAAGCAAAAAGTATCGAGTTTATTACGCAGAAAATGGTATGATTAAAGAATTTATTTTTTAAATTTTGGTTAATACAAATATAAATATTTTAATAGAATTGAAAAGAAAACCCCTTGAACCCCTTTTGAAAAGAAAAGCCTTGACTCCTATAAGGTTGACCATCGATATATGCCAAAGATGGCAATGTAAAAAGGCTAAATGTAAAATTAAAAGGTAATGTAAAATTAAGATCCCAGCCCTAGTTTAAGTGGTAACTTAAACTAGGGCTGGGATCTTAAGCCTTTTAATTAATTTACCACCTTTACCTATTTTACCTACTTTATTTATATTTACCTATATAGAACCTATTTACCTGGTTTTAGTTTTCCTTAAAGAAAAGAGCGTACTTATTCCTGAAAGTTCGGTAAAATATATCTATGATATGATAGTCCTACTTTTGCAGATATTCGCGAGTGGTGACTATAAAATAGTAGGTACAAAAAGGCCTTCTAAAAAGTAACAAAACATTTCTAAATAAAGTGCACCGGCTTTATGGCGATAGCAATAGGTAAGACTACCTTAAGAGTGCCTTAACATGAGCTACTCATCGTATTAAGATGTTAGAAAATATATTTTAATCGCAGACAATGTGTATTTATAATCGTAGGCAATTAACCTGGTAACCAATTTCTGTCATATCTTTGAAAACTTGCACGAGTTAATACTTAACAGATACATGCAAGAACTAAGCCAATTTCATCCTTCCCACGTCCTTTATGTACGTGCAAGCCCTGGGGAGATTGGGGAGAATGTATACAGTAGCAGTTACGCACACTGACGCATCTTTATATCAGTTGGTGAGTCCGCTACTGGTTTACGCGGGAACCAATCAAAGGCTGCCGGTGAAATTGAACGTTTCTTAATAATTTACATAAATACTTTCATTCGAGTTTCTGATTGGTGGATTGTAGGCTTTAATTAAAGCTCAATTTGATATAGCAGTGTTAGGTACATGACGTTCAAAGATGCGAATGCTTATTTATTTACGTGTATTATACCTAACCTGATAATAAATATTGTTGATAAGAATATTTTGCTATCTATGCCATAAAATACTCCACACCTACCTCATTATTTATCTAATTTATTACCTAAAGATATACTTAATGACTTCATTGAACATCTATTTTAAAAAATAAGTAGATACTTACCTAGTTACATTTTATTATTGAAAATGATAAAATATATACCTACTAATAAATACAGCTAATATAGCTATAACAGAAAAATCTTAGTAATAGTAAATTTAAACGTACCGACGATGTTTCATGATAGATACATACATGTTATTGTTCCTAATACTTTTCACAGGGATGAAATTTGTTCGACGGCAAAATTGGAGCGTTATACATAAGTCTGACTTGTGTGCGTCTATGGCATCATAACTTTTGAATGGATGATCCGATTTTGATATGTATTTTTGTTAGAAAGCTGACGTGATCAATATGATTCTTAAGTACATTACCTATAAATTTTGTTAGAGATTTTTAATAAAATAGGATTATTCCAATAACTGTAAATCTGCATCGAAAGCAGCTTTTGAATAATGAACGAATAGACTATTTTTGTATTTCGTAGACTCGAAATGACAAGGATAAAACAAATTAATTTTTACGTTTGTTTTTGTAGTATTTTATTAAGTACACGTTTGTTTCGCCGTTTCTTCTCCTGACTAGTTTGGAAACGGTGGTAGTGTATGGTAGATAGGGTAAAACTTGATCGTTATAATTTTAGGTTAAATTAATAAGTGCTAGCCTAGTAGTAAGTAGGTGTATTTTAACTAATTTATATATAAAAATATATAAATAACAAAAATAAAAACTATTACAGGTATATTTAATTAAGTTAGATATTTGCACACCTCAATGTGGTAGAATATGTTGGCACGAATAAGTATTGTGTAACAACTTTTAAACACACAAATTTCATTTTCATTTTTTTTCACATTGAAGTGCAACCCACTACGTATGTTTTTGAAAAATCGTACAAACGATAAACGTGTTTCGAAATACTAAGCTTTTATTTATAGATATAATTTCCAAAGACTAATGAAGCAATCACAATATCAGTTACGACTTACGAAGGCTGTAAAGACATCACTCGAAAGTTCGAAAGCGATCTCTCAACGATTCGTGACCAAACATACATAGTTAATTAAAAGCTTGCCATACCCAGAGGCTTCTATCTCTGTGGTCTTTAATATAATGCTTTTAATAAAATTTATAAGAGGTAACGAGTACTTATCCACTAACGTTAAGTGTAATAAACAAGTTTGTCGTGTTACCCTAATTTCCTCTTTTTGTAGTCCATTAAAATTTTATATTTTAACCAAGAAAATTAAAACACATCTAAATTACAGGAAAAATGGGAAAAACAAAATATATTTAGGTAATTATTTTCCTTACACACGTTTTATTGGCAATGTCAAGCTGGTAATGTCAAGAGATACGAAGTTCACCGTGTGGGCTTGTGTATTTATAAAAATGTTTTCTATTTTTTTTCAATTCAGTTTAACTCCATCCTGGTAAAAGAGACCTGGCACTACAACATTTACGCTAGATATTGTTGAGTTAATGTTTAGAAAATAGTGTAGACATTAATCTAGCTCACAAGACTTGGCATCTCATCCCCAAGTTGGCAAGATAACTTATATGTATGTCTTGCATGTATCTTATTATATATATTTATTGTGTTAGTGTGTTTGTCACAGAACTCCTTCTAGACGACTGGACCGATTTTAATGAATTTTTGGTGTGTACTCAAGGAAGTTTGAGAATGGTTTAGAATCACAATTTGGTCCGCTGGAAAAGGTTTTTTTACTTATTTTTCTATTTGTAAGCAGCCGTTGAATTTGGAATGTTTTTATCAGGTGCGGCAGACTGCGCTAGGTAGGTACTATCGAAGCATTAATGTCAAGCGATACGAAGTTTGCTAGGCCAGCTAGTCTTATCTTAATATATATAAATCTCGTGTCACAATGTTTGTCCACAATGGACTCCTAAACCACTTAACCGATTATAATAAAATTCGCACACCATGTGCAGTTCGATCCAACTTGAGAGATAGGATAGCTTATATCTCAATTTATGGTAAAAAAATTACCATCCGAGCGAAGCCGGAACGGGCAGCTAGTTTTTATATAAAAAAGATTGAACAAGTTCATATAGGTACATAGTCTGTGCCGCGTTACGAATGTAAAAAACTACATCCGGCTACCGTTCACCAATCATACGCGTGGGCGGGGCGCGTAACACGGCTGCTGTTGGGCTAAATTAAAAAACAAATCGTATTTATTTGCCGACCACGTGGGAGGAACTTTCTACTGCCCGGGGGTTTTTCTCGTGGGATGTTTTGAGATTGAAACAATCAAAATGCTGCGCTCAATGAATAAACATTAGGTGGTTATGAAAAACGCTATTTTTAATTAATATTTAAATAGTTTGATGTATGTAGGCGAGTTTAGTTTAATGCTTCTGCTTGTTTTATTTAAAATACTACTAGCTGAACCGACAGACGTGAACTATGAATATTGAATTATTAAATTTCTTAATGTTTCACTAAAGTTTAAAAAAAACCAAAACCCTGTATAACACAATATACACTATATAATATACTGTTTATCACAATAAAAAAAGAATCGCCTCGAAAAAGCGTTCCGGATCGTGGTCCGACATTGTACTTGACTTCTTGAGGCTCCGGGTTCGATCCCGGGGACAGGCAAAAAAATATGTAGATATATTAAATTTTCAAGACACAATTTATTAACTTCTCTTGTACTTTCCACAATATATTTTTTATTTTTATATTTTAGCCAACATGTTTTAACTATTTTAGCATAATCATGGCTTAAATTTTGTAATAAAAATGATGTTTTCCGGGTTGGACATGTGACCAGTTGGCGATAGGTTTGCCACCTAACACATTGTGGAACTTAGTATGGTCAGCTAGTCTTGCGTCCACACCTACGACTAGCTGAAGACAGTCCCACAATGTGATAGGTGGCAAAGATATCACCAACCGGGTACATAAACCCGAGCAACATTTTTTTTATTAGAAAATTGGAAATACCACATTTCGTTGCCCGATCCGGAATCGAACCCAGGACCTCAATAAGTCAACTCCAACACTTGGACCACTAGACCGCAGAGGGGATTATAATATTTAAACGAAGCAGTTTAAAACGTGCAACATATTTTACAATCAACACTATACCGGTTTGAAGTATCAAATTATGGTGTCTATGATAAAACCCATATCCGGTTCAAAGCTTACAAGTTGGCGTTAAAGTCATTGTAAAAATCAACACAAAAAATCCAAACCCAAATATATTAAGCGCTTCACAATTTAACCGCAAAGTGCGCATGTTTAGTCTACAAAAAAAAGGTATATGTCACCTGTGGCGCTCAGCTTATTTGGTCGGTCAAAGTGACCAAATAGCGCCGGTGCGAACTAGCCTCAGCAAACAAATGGTTGAATGGACGTAAATGTGAATGAATGTGTCATTTTCATAACACTAAAACACCGACAGGTAAATTTTACTTTTGGTAATATTTTTACAACGTTAACGGAGATTTGTTTGAGATAGTATCGATGATTATAAATATCCCTGGAAAAAACATGTTGTATTTAACCCAAAAAATAAGAAAATTGTATGCTTGTGTTATGGGTACCCGTCAACAAAAATAGTACCTAAATAGGTACTAGTAGCAACATTTAAATAGGTCCCTACCAGATTAAATTTAATAATCTCACATAGACCCAGAAACGTAGACGTTTAGATTTTTATTACTAAACATAAAAGTCTGGTCTCGTTGAGAATCGAATCAAAGTTCAAATAGTTACATATATTAACTGCCCAATTATACCTAAGTATTTGAAAATACTACTGTAATTAAATACCTATTATTTTATTGTAATAAACTAAGAATATTAAATACTAATCGCCTGTGTGGTTTAGTGGTTCAGTCGCCGGACTTGACTGTGTGAGGTCCCGGGTTCGAATCCCGGGTCGGGCAACAACAAGAAAATTGGATTTTTGCAATTTTCTAATTAAAAAAAATGTTGTTCGGGATTGGAAATGTGACAGGTTGGCGATAGGCTTGCCACCTATCACATTGCGGAACTTAGTGTCTTCGGCTAGTCGTGGGTGCCCTGGATGAGCCTCTGCCTACCTTTTCGGGGATATGGGCGTGAAAATACTTTTTTAAATACTAATAGAGTATTGGATCTAAGTAGGTACGTATATGAACTAAATGTCTATTAAATGATGATTCAACAATGGCACTGTTCAAATACTTTTGCAATGTCAAAAGTACACCATGTAGGTAAATAGGGATTCTTATAAACTTAAGGGGCCATATACGCTAAAATACGTCAGCAGTTTACTGTTTTTTTTCATACAAAGTAATCATGGATCTTGCTGACAAAAATACACAAGATTAACATGAATATGCTTTACTAGACTAGTGTTTCCAAAACACGATTCATTTCACTTTGCTCGTTAGAAAAAAATCAAAAAGTTAACCCTTTTTTGAATCAAAACGCAAATGTCTACTTCAAATATGAAAATATTGACACCAGATTTAACATAAACATAGATAAGTGCTATACCTAAAAGATAAGTGTTTCAGTTTTTATACTTTTTTTCAAATTATTTTTATAGTGTCAAAAATAGTGATTTCTCGCTTAAGACATTTACTTTAGAGCGCCATTGTTCATAGTAATCATGGAACAGGGAAGCGCGGTGATTGGCTCTCCTGGCTGACTGAGTATGGGGTCTTAAGTTTACAAGAATCTCTATTTACATGCTGTATAAGAAAATACAATTTCAAATGTTTTATGATAACGCATAATAACACTAATAAATTTGATTAAATTATTTCCACATAAGGCACGACAGAAATTCCAAAATAAAAATGTTTTAGGTTTAAAACAGTTCCAAAAACCGACCTCAAATAATGAAAAAAAAATTTGAAACTAAAATACAGAAAAGTCATTAAAGTTTATTTAGATTTTTGGATGAATAATAAATAACAAACACACATACATAAATATTCAATTCATAAGTCTAATCAACTTACTTTTAGCTTCCTGTTTGTTAAGCTTGCGCAAACTTACTCAACTAGTCTTACCTACAACTTATATAGCTGTCTAATCAATAGAATCAACCTTATCTTGGGCAGGTATTTGGAATAATAGTATAATAAAACAAGATAACTTACAAGGCGTTACTTACAGAGATATGTCTCATTGTATGAATATTATCGGTGTCGGTACGTTGAAAGACTGTTTGCTAATCAATTGGTTTCATCCGTTTTATGTACAATAGGTATAGGTATAAGTAATAGTTACTGATTAGCGATTGGTAATAAAGATAAAGAATAACTAAAAAGGTAATGTTAAATAAAGATATGAGTAATGACGGCGGTTTTAGCTCCAAAAAGGAGATTTTCATATCATCTGTATGTTTGTTACGCGTTTGCTTAGCCCATACTGAATAGATTTTAATGTTTCTTTTTTTTAAAGCTAGAGATCCGTATTGTTTTTTTTTTGTTACTTACAATAAACCTGTAGAAGAATGAATTCTGTACATCGATATTTAAAAAAATAGATGCAGGATACTAAAAAGGGTCAGCACAACACATTTTTAGTATTTCCATATTTTTTGTCTTTCAGTCTGCATCACCACTACGATTTATGCCCAGTTTTCTGAACCGTAACAAAATTTGGCCTATGTTCCCAGAAAATTCACAGGATACCGACTTATTCCCCTCACAAAAGGAATTTCCGTGAGAGAGGGGTAAAAGTAAAAACATGAATAGGCAATCACTAACGCATAGTCCGATTTAATTTGTTTGTTTTTGGTAGTATGATTTACAGATTGACCTGTATTTTTTCAATTAGTGTAGTTTAATTAGTCATACCTACTCGATCACATTTTTGTCCAATATATTGCAATAAAGATATACTAAATTTAAAAACAACTTGAATTGCGGAATGTAGAGTTTAAACGTGTACGTGTTTATATTCATACATATCTTCACGCCAAGTCACTTAATAATACAAATTTAATGCATAAACTGTCATTGGAGTAAGATAGTATATAGACCAGTTATATAATACTAGATATTACTGTATGTAAAAACAATTAACTTTACAAGAAATTAAATTGTTAACAGATAAGAAACGAGCACATTCATGACACTAGTGGTGTATCGTCTTGATTAGTATAACAATATTTTTGAGTTTGAAAAAATGATTTTGTAATACAGTTCTTGGTTCTTTTGTGAAGGAACAAGCATCTGGTCTATCTTTAAAGAAATCTACGTCCAACACGGTATCAAATATTAGTATTTTTTATGTATAAGTGCAGTATCACTTGCTAACTCTATCCCCGTAAATGCCAAGAAAGCCCCAAACTTCAACATTTTATCAAAATCAAAATGTCACTTTACTATGTGTTTTTTTACTTTCAAACTATAGAACTTAATTTTACTATTAAATATTTTTTAATCTTTGTTTTCAGAATAATTTATTTGAATTAGTGTTTGGTATTTTACGAACGCTACTGCATAATATTGCATATTATTGCTGTTGTTAACCGATTTCAAAAAGATAACCTTCTCAATTCGACTGTATGACTTTTTTGTATTTGTTATGTGATTCTTCAGCCAATAACAAGTAGTAATGTTTTCGGAAGGTAGGTCATTCCAATATGATCTCAAATAAATTTAATCAACATCTGATTAGAGGTTTTTGAGTTTGATGCTAGATGATCCAATAAAAAAATGTTATTTGATGGTTTCGATTTGGTGGACAAAAATAGTAATTCTCCTAAAACTGAAAAATAATTGAAAACCCAAAAGTAAATTCTTTTCTTTCTGCGTGTTGGTCCGGGCTCCTTTGCAGAACAGACCATCTGTCTTCCTGCCAGGCAGCTCGTAAAAGGCAAGCAAAGGCTTACCGTCACTAGCACCGTTACATCTGACTGCCGTTGACGTATTCCGTTTCGGAGGATAAGGTAACCGGTAAACCTACTTTTGCTCGACGCTTAACATCCCGATCTCAGGTTGGCAACGCATCATTACCACCTTTGGCGGTTGGTCTCTAGGCGGCCACCATAAAATCTGTCTGCTTGTTTACCTTTCAATATCATAAAAAAAATTAAAATGTAAGTACACAGTACAGTCAGTTCGAAAAGTCCATTGTTCTACTATAATTTTGATTACGCATTTTTGTATCTGTCAGTACAAAATCTAACAGTTTGACCTCAATGCTAAGAAATTCCAAGCTATATTAATATTAACACATCCAAGAAAGGAATTCTTTTATCTATTGTGCTTATGTTTAGAAGACGATAAGCTAGTCGAAACTCGACCTACCTTTGTCTTTTATCTTGTACAAACAGAAATTTCCTGCGATACCTCGTACTGTGTAACTAACGAAGTGTTAAAATCGTTATTTACTATGTAAATTATCGAAACTAAATTATTATTATCTTGTTCATATTACAAGATGGCGAACAAGCAGGCGTCTCTCTCGGAGGTAAAAGGCAACCTTCAAGTAACACCATAATCGTTACTGGTTGATGGCTATTTTAGTTCAGCGCCACTACTTGACCTATTTCTATCGCCATAAATTCAGTGCTCGACGTTGTCATGTTCCCTGCTGAGGGCTGGAGTAGTCGATAGATTTGCACCAGTTATGACTGCCATTAGGCTAATGTTTATGTATTGCGCAAGTAAAGTTATGGTGATACTAATCCAGGCAAAATGATGCTCTCTTCGCCGACTATAATGAAATTTAACAGGCAAAAGTAAATTAAAGCATCTGCACCCCCATATCCACGATAAGGTAGGCAGAGCCACAATCAGGGTACCCACAACTAACCAAGACATTAAATCCCACAATTTAACATGCAGTAGTAGTAGTAGTATCTTCACGCCCATATCCCCGAAGGGGTAGGCAGAGGCACAACCAGGGCACCCACGACTAGCCGAAGACATTAAGTCCCACAATGTGATAGGTGGCAAGCCTATCGTCAACCGGGCACATTTCTAATCCCGACCAACATTTTTTATAATTAGAAAATTGGAAAAACCAATTTTCTTTTTGTTGGCCGACCCGGGATTCGAACCCGGGACCTCATGCAGTCAAGTCCAACACCCGGACCGCTAGACCACAGAGGCGAATTTAACAAGCAATTAGGAAAAAAACCCAAGGTAAAACATAGGCAACTTTTTTTGTAAATCAACCCCCAAATGACTATAAAGGTGGTTAAAGCTTGTATAAAAATATATTCTACGCAGAAAAAGTTGAGATTAAAGACCTAGTCATTTATAAATTGCCTTTTTAATTAAAAGGCAAATAAACAAACTTAATTTATCATAGTAGGAAATAAACACGTCAGATGTAGACAAACATGGTAATGGTGCGTTCCTAATGTCACTAGCTCCTCTTCCTTCAAAATGAAGTGTAGAAATAAGACTAGAAAAGTAGATACTGTATTCCCATATCTAAAAGTAAGAAACAACTCGAAAACAACTGTAGGATAATGGTGAGAACTGACGTCATGGCGATAGGAGAAAATAAACACCCACATGGAAAATTGATTTCAAGATTAAAACACTACAACATTACAGTAATGGCGATGGGGTTCTCACATTGCTACGCCAGAATCAATTTCCTCGGGCTACCAACCAATCGAAATAAGATTCAAACTCATAATCTCTTGACTCTTTGACTAGATAATACTAATACTCGTATTATCTATGCTAATTATAAATGCGGCAGACAGCGAAACAGACAGACAGAGACAAACAGAGATAGACAAACTTATGTGTCTGTCTATCACGGTTAAACACACACACATTCACATACACATTACATTACATTTACACATTCACGGTTAAACCGCTCATTTTGATGAAATTTTAGATACATATAGTTAATGATTTGAGTGTAAACATAAGCTATATTTTAAAAAACTGAACTCTAAAAACACCATAACAAAGGTAAATACACCAAAATCACTATTTTACGCTAATGTAAAGCCCGGTGAAGATGTAAAAACCGCGAGGTTGGCAACACATTAGTCATTTTCCAAAAAAATGCTGACGAAATTGCGGATAAACAGCCTCTTAGATAATTTTAAGCCGTAAATAAAAAATAATAATACATAATATTACAATCTTAATCAATTTCGTCTCATAGATCAATATTAAAATATAGAATAAGATACAACGACATACAAAAAACAATATAAATAACTTGTGTAAATACACCTTTAATCAATTTCGTGTCCTCGATCAATATTTAAACATAGAATACATTATTAATGGTTACAAGAGCTAGCTAGCGGCGCAACGACAAAAGCGATTCTGACAATAAATAATCATTGTCTTCAGATATTCCACCCCGGGGCTCGTAAACATGGATCAATGTGTTAATACGGCCTGGTGTGTGACAGACTTGTCTTTTTAGTCTGTGAAAACGAGCTCTTTCGGCAAACTCAAAAGAAAGTCACAGTGTACGCCCTGCCGCGCATTCTTGGCACTAAAAAAATGTTACGACACTTTTTTTCTAAACGCAAATTCATTTTTAATCTGTGGTTTTTTGTTTTTTAGTGACAGATAATCAATTCTTTTAGTTGGGTTTTATACTCTACAACCCTTGTTTTTTATTTAAATTTTTATGTGCGTATTTCACGAACATAAATCTATTTGTATATCCATATATTTTCTAAATAATATAAAAACAAGAAACCAATGAATATTATACATAAAAAATATACCATTAAATCACTCATTATCACATACTTAGTATAAAACAGAGTCGCTTCCTCTGTCCCTATGTCCATTTGTACGCTTAAATCTATAAAACTACGCAACGGATTTTCATGCGTTTTTTTAACAGATAAAGTGATAGAAGGGGAAAGTTTATACGAGTATGTATATTTTATTCCGTGCGAAGCCGAGGCGGGCCGCTAGTTAAATGATAAAACACAAACAAACACAATTTCGCATTTATAACATTAGTATGGATTTAGGATTTCAAAGAATCTGAATCGTATTGTTATTATACCAATATATTATGATCTCTTTGATCTTCTAGTCCGGTGTTGGACTTGACTCCATGAGGTCCCGATTAGGTACAAATCCCCGACCAGGGCAACAGAAAAAAGTTTTTTTTCAATTTTGTAATAAACTTTGGACGGGATTGGATATATGCGCCCGGTTTGCGATATGCTTGCAACCTATCACATTATTGGCTAGTCATTGGTGCCCTGGTTGTACCTCTGCCTACAACTTCAGGGATACAGGCGTGAAGGTACTAAGGTAATCATTAAATATCAAAAAGAAGACAGTTGCATTTATTATGTAAACTAGACCTATTGTATTTGATATTAAAAAAATAAGAAATGCAGTAGAAAAGAGAAACTCTACCGACAATAAACCGACCCAAAACATTGTTTTCTAACATTTTTAACCGTTTAAAAAAACATACCAAGCTTCTCATCTCAAAAATTAACTACTAGCCAACCGAATTACTACATTAATCTTCTTCTTATATATGTAAAAGAAAGTCATGTTAGTTACACTATTTATAACTCAAGAACGGCTGAAGCTATTTCGCTGAAAATTTACAGGGAGATAGCTTAGAACCAGGAGACGGACATAGGATACTTTTTATGCCGCTTAGTTCTAACACATTTAATTTTTCCAATACAAATTAAACGGGTGGAAGAAAGTTTGCCGGAACAGCTAGTATAATATAAAAATTACTGTGCGTTAGGTTAGCTAAAACGCTTTGACTAATTTTGTTTTTGAATTATTTATGGAAGTCCAGGCAATGTGTAAAAGATAATAAAAAACGAAAACCTTCGAGGAAACTAGGAAAAACAACATTTTAGTTTTCACATACAAGCAGAACTGCTGAAAAGGAGTTCGCCGGGACAGCTAGTTGCTTTATAATAATCAAGATACGAAAGTTCGTGGTTAACATTTAAACTGATTCACTGCAAGCAATCTGTCATCCTGGCAATTCCTTTTTATGGTATTAGACAGTAACGTTCGGTCATGAGCAAGCGGCTCTCTTGAAAGTGACACCATAAATGTTATAGGTGCTGTACTATGGTCATGGTGTTAGGCCTATTGTGCAACCTACCATCCTAAATCTAATTCCTATTCTTGATTACTTTTTAGATATTTCATCCTTACAAATAATGGAGTAGCGATGTGACGACCCCATCGTCTCACTAATTTCAACTAAATTCATCGAATCATTATTTTATTGCAATCAGTCAAACTAGCTGGTGGATATTAGTGTTTAGGCTTTTCCTGTTATGAGAACGTCAGTACTCGTCACTGTTGTGTTCCAGTTTAAAGGATACGGAACACCTAGCCTTACTTTACAACAATCTCGGGCATCTGTAGCGTACTATATACAATTTTTGGCTTTTGTACTTAATAATAATAAAATACAATAAAATCTTTATAACTTCACAAGCTTTAAAAAGAAAATATTAAAATAATTTAAACAATCTCGAATACTTGTAATACTTGAATACTTATTTGCATGATTCGTATTGAAAAAACCCACAACGTTTTGACTACTGAGTTACGCATTATAGACCAAGAGCTGTGTGCAAAAAATTCGTGCTAAATAAAACTACAATTGTTTTATAGAATGGAGTAGCAAATAAGCAAACAGGTCTTCTGATGCTGACACGTCATCTACAGACAACAAAGTCAATGGAACGTTACCAACGTAACTCTGGGATTTGGAGTATTTCAAGCAAGTCTTAAACAAATACTGTCTCTGATGTTCTGAAACTGTCAGTTTTCTATATTTCAAATAATTAAATTTTCTAACAAAAACAGCGTTATCCGGGATTGGATCAGTGCTCGGTGGCAATAGGTTTGTATTGTGGGACAAAGTACGTGTCTTTGGCCAATCGTGGATGCCATGGTTGTACATACATACATACATGCTTACAGGCGTTAATATACTCAATTATAGGCGTAAAGATACATTAACAAATTTTAGAAACTAAAGCAAAGTTTACGTATGGTATGCAAGAAATAACTTTATTTCTTCAAGTTATCCATAAAGGTATTAATTAATCCAAACCCTATAGGAACTAAATCATAGTTTCATTAATGTGTATTCAATAAATACTTTGCGTTAAATACAAAATAGTTATAATTAATAGCAAAAACTGTCGTCGTCTCTTGGTCTACTCTGAGCACGTAATTACATATCAGTATTATTAGGATCTGAGGCTTCGATATAAACGTATGAATTAGTGACTACAAGTAACACTAATTCAAATTCATGCTAACATTATAAACGTGAAAGTGTGTTTGTTAATCCTTTTTTAAGATGGAATCGAATAAAGTAATGGCATATGCTTGTGTGCATTTAAAGCGAAAAAGGGGAAGTTTACATGATTAACTTAAATATTCTTGTCGTATGTGTATCGATTTCTTCGTCATTTTATAAACTCTTCTCTTATTTGAAAGAGTGTATTTCCGACGTGTTTTAATATTCACAAGGTTTGGATTTGATTATGGAGTACCAGGGAAATCAAAGAATACTTAATTTTTATGTACCTAGACGAGTTACTTATGGAACTCGAAGTCGGGTTCTTGCAGTTTCACAAACAAAACATAACAAGAATAATCAAATTTAGTTTTTATATTTTTTCAAGCTTAAAAATGATTGATGAGGACATTTATTTGAGTGTCTACAATTTTTACGTTTTCTGATTGAAATCATTATTTAAGTAGGTTTAATATAGGTTGTTTTAATTTTGATTAAAAGGTTAATCAATCAGTTAATAGGCTTTCTCTTTTTGATTTGGTGTTTTAATCATCTTCTTTCATTATTTATTTCTCACTTGTTCTTGAACTTGTTTTTCTTAAACCGAATAGGTATAAGAAAAAGTCCTATGTACAATCAATAATAAGAAATTTACAAATGCGGATAGTAGCATGTCATTTTGTTTTTTGTTATCTTTTCATTTTTTTATGCTTAAACTATTTCTTCGTTACTTTTGTTTATTTTTTAAATACTTTTTTTGTTAGTTTCAGTTTAAAATATATTAAAACATAACTATAAATGAACCAGGATATCTTTTTAAAGTAAGATACTAATAAGAATATCCAAAATTATAGATTTAAATCACATAGAATAATTGTAGATCTAAAAAGTAAATTGACACAGGTGTGAAAATTTACTTTTGATTATAATATGGCATGTCATTCTCATTTTGTAAATGTTGACTAATGTTCTGACGAAAATCTCACGTTGGATTTCTATAGATGTCAATAACTGTGTCTAATGCTCGCAATCGAACTAAGATCACAAAGAAACATATTAGCTATCCAAAAATATCTCACAAAGGCAACCTTTTCGAATGCCATTATTCTTTTATTGTTAAATAAACCATAAATCGTTTTGAAAATGGTCGCGGTCGGACACAGAGCGGTGCTTAAGACGGGTGCTCGTATTTTTTGTCAAATAAAAAGCACAAGGACAATATTTTTGATAGTTTTTAAGCGCCGAGGGGCGCTAAGAATCTTATGATCATTTACGTGATAATTTTGATTGGTTTTTTAAATTCCTTCACAGCCGTATGTTAGAGATAAAAATTCAAAAGTTGCATAAATAATGTGGTAATAAAAAGTTTTATGAATAGTGCCTTATCTCAACACGAGTGATATATTCGTTTACACCTTATAAGTTTCTTCATTATTCACATGATTCTTTTGATGCTAATTAACAGATATTATTTGAATATCGTTTATTCTGACGTTTCGAGTGATAGCGGTCCCAGCTTTATGACTTTTAAGATAACTTTTATTCCTCTTAATCTGACTTCATTCGAATATTTCTAACTTAAATATACATCATAAATCATTGAAGGATATAAAACTCCAAATGAAGTAATCAAAAATCCAAGTACAAGAATTTATTTTAAGTTTAAATTAAGTAATCGCTCTCCCCCTTAATTGTTTCTTCAGCATTTGTCTGCGATGTAAGATAAGAATGAACGATGCCTTATCTACGATCTTATCTGCTACAAATCCGCACAAATTAAGAGAGCTTCGATTACTTTAAAAAAAAGTAAAGTGGTCAAGTACTCACTGCGTTCGGGCGCTAAGAACTGCTGTTACTTCTGATTACTGTTTTTTTACGTATAAATGATTTGGCTGCGCGACGTATACTGTTCGAGTATAGTGAAAAACAATAATTTATTAGTGGCGACTTCTCGTGTTGGCACGGGCTTAACGAGTGTGTGGCGTGACTGCGGTGGACAGAAAAAACTGGCTCGTCTGGTACGTGGCTCGAGCAGTAGTGGCCTGAGGAAGAATAACCCCAGGAGTCGATGGGAGCTGCCACCGCTTCCGAACGCACCCCGCGCCCCACTCCCCGCGCCGCCCGCCCGATACAGATCACGCATTCTACGAATACCTTTAACTACGGCGCTGGCGATCGCCTGCCATCTTTTTCACTCTTTCAACTTTGATGATCCGCTCGAAGACCACACTTGTGCGGGATGAAGGGGGTTCTAATCGACGTTTTACAACGAAAGACGCTTCTTAAGTTCACCAACTAAAGGTCACACGGGCTAAGCGAGGTGGACTACGCAGCGTGAGCGTGGAACTCAACCGCGTCGAGGTAGCTGCGCGTGCGCAACACCGGCAGCGCCCACATGCCCGACCGTTTAACTGAGCGCGCTCCTTGCGAAACGCTATCCGTCTCGCTCTCACGTATGCGCTATTAATGCCTCTCTGTCGCGCACAACGATGTGGAAAAATGTATCTAGTTCTGTGGAGGCGACGCGGAGCGCAGTAGCAGTTAAGCTTTTTTTCCGTTTTAATAAATTTGTGGTTGTTCGTCTCGCTTAGGCGCACGCCCGAGGCGTCGTCGAGCGAGACGGTAGATTGCTACCGAGTTACGCCTTCCGCGCGTTCTCGTTATTATGTAGGTTGCCCGCGCATTAGAGCCTCCGTGTATTGCGCGTGCGCATGTATAAAATAATATAATAATGTAGTAAATACGTGGCTTGTTTGCGGCGAGCCCGGTTATTTATGTTCCGCGGCTCCCGCGCTACGCACCGCCTCCAAACCTTTTGTTTCCTCGCTCATCAATCACACCTTTATGACATGTTATGTGCATTTACATAAGATTTCAAATGTCAAGCTTTAAGTAGAAGAATGAGTCAATATATTTTGATTTTTAAACACATCCAAAAATAATTTATAAGTTTTATTTTAAAATGTTATGCAATTACTGTTCAATATACCTATGTACAAAATTTACTTTTGTACTATTGATTTGTGTTGTTGTCTAAATTAAACTATTTATATCCATAGATTGCTCAAAACAGTGTATGATTTTTTTTCTTCTTTATACGACACTGATAATTTAATATTGATTTCATCAAAATCTAGCGATCCTATTATTTTATACCGACGGGGGATTTTATTTTCACAAAGAGGCTAGATAAACCATCGTTTTGCTCATGAAATCATTTAAATAAATAAATTTGTAATCCATAACAATATATTTTATAATATAATATAAATGATATGCTATTGACGCATATTTCGTGACTACAAAGCTTTTTTAAAATTAATGTAAAGTACCTTGTCGTACCTATTTGTGATACAAAAAGGACCACCAAGAAAACGTGAATTTGATCCTTAAGCAGTTTCGTTCCACTCTAGATTACTATGTAGACCTATTAGAAAACACCACTGCCCATAGATCAACATATCTAGGTTTATTTCCGAATAATTAGTTGATGTATACGTTAATAATGCGAATGTGGATGGATGTAGGTAACCGGGGAGAGAGACCAAGGCTGACATATCACGATCAGATCAATCGGATATTATCCGAGGGTGGTGTCAAGAGTCTCCGAAACCGGCGTGTTTGTATAAAAAGGGTAATGAATGTGAAGGAAGCAAGACAGGTTTGTCAGGATCGTGAGGTCTGGCACTCGATACTCTCTGCCTACCCCGTAAGGGACTTGGCGTGAAGATATGTATGTATGTAAAATGTTTATGTTTTATGTATGTATTTAGTTGACAATGTAATGCTCCAACCTCCACGGAGTTTCTCATTCTTTCCGCTAAATTTCACCACATAAATCTTCAGTAAATTAATTTTAAGACAGATTTTGTTCCAAAATTAAAATATGCTTATACCTAAATAACGATAGACAAGAAATAAACTTGGGCCAGCTAAGTGAAACGTACAGGACTTTATCTAACACCAAAATAACCAAATTATAAGCAAGTGTTAGTCAACGAAACTTATACAAGAAAATACACACATAGACTTACATAAATAATAAAGCCGGGAATCGAACTCGAGCCTTGTTAATATTTGTTTGCTGGTACTTGGTTTTGCTTTTGTTGGCTTCTACACCAACCTCTCGACTCACGAGGCGATCAATTATATACTTATAAATTATTAAGCAAGAAGACTAAAAACACAAAATTATATTCATCTCACAAAATGCCTGTTCATTTTAAACATGTGGCAGCTAGCCCTAGACAACTATGAATTTAAGGACTTTTTTATTCTACTTAAACAAAAAAACATATTTATGGAATTTGTCTTTAACAAAAATGTGCTACTTACCTATTTCAAAATAATGCAACCTAGGACAATACAGAAAAGTAGAAGTCAAAGCAGTCTCAAATTCAAAACAATGAATACACATATCCACATGAGACTTTTCGAAGGAGCTAGTAAAAATGGTGATAATATATAACTAGCTGACACGACAGTGTCTCCTGCCTTAACTATGAATATTGAATTAAAATAAATTAAAAATTGTTTTATTTTTATAAAAACCTTCTTCTGACAATATTTAATACAACATTTTTCCCGTCTGTTGACGCTGTGACAAAGAACTTTTTTTTAAAAAAAAAGGTAATATCACACAGAACTTATTTAACTTCAAAGTAAGTCTAAGAAAGTTATATGATTCTGTTTTGGTCTATTTGTTTTATTTTTATGCTATTGAAAGGCAAACAAGTAGACGGTTTTCCTGATTTGACGTCGCTTAGAGACACCAAAGGTGGTAATAGTGCGTTGCCAACCTGAGGCCGGGTGTTAAGCCTCGAGCAAAGGTAAGATTACCGACTACCTTGTTCTCCGAACCGGAACGTGCCAACGGCGAGAACTGACGTTGTGGACAAATCCGGGCCAGTCGTTGCAAAACTCTATCACTCTAGATTTCACGGTGTTAGTAACGGTAAGCCTATGCTCGCCTTTTAAGAGCTGCCAGGCAGCAAGGCAGATAATCTATTACACAAAGGAGCCCGGACCAACACGATGTAAATTACAAAAAAAATGTTATAAGAAAAAAGAATTCAGACAGAAAAAGTAGTTTTTTTTTACCTAAATATTAGAAGAAAACTGCCACTAATTTAATATTTATATTTATAATAATTAGAAGAAAACTGAAATTCCATTTATGGTTATTTTTTAGTAAATTGTATTCCAGGCTAAAATTTTATAAAAATTGAGCAAATTATAACGGAAATAAAAAGTCGAAGTACGAGTATATCTATCTAAATAAAATGCAACTCTAATTCATTCGACAGGCTCTGAATTAGGAAATTAGCGACGCATGTCAAGTCAGTGTGGTCGATGACCATTCATCCTGTCAACAAAAGGCTAGTGATGTCCTTTGTTACTCGAATAGTTAATTGTCTCAACATTGTGAGCAAACATTCGGTTTTCCATCACTATTGTAATCACTAAAGTACAAAACAGTATCCCGTAGTTTTAAATAATGATTTCCAATTTTGTGACAATTCTTCTTTAATATGTTTTGATGTTTTTGGTCATTGTCTGTCATTCTGTTGATATCCATGATTGATATCCATGACAAGTGTCAAAAGAAATCGAAATTTTCGGAAAGTTACGCGTGTCGTTCCGTTACACCTTTGTATTAAGTTTTTCTATTTAGTTAAGCGGATTAACGTTACTGTAACTTAGGCAAAGGTTTTAAAGCAAACAGCCTTAATTCCAGAATAATCAGAATCTTTTGCAACTTCTTGACGTTTTCGGATGCTTTGTGTGTTTACTGTTAAACCTTTTTTCGGAAATGATTCATACATTTTATTAGTAAATGAATTTAGAATGTAATTGAAATTTAGGTATCTAATTTTAAATCGTTTTTTATACACATAAAGGATTTTGATATTGATATTTTCATCTTTTTGACTGATTCATATGAATTGTACAAAAATATGTAATTTGTTTAGGGGTTTATTTAGTTATATACTTATGTTATGTATAATCTGTGTTCTTTATAGTTTGTGCACCAGTATAACATATAGCATACTATATAATTTATACAAAAAATACAATATTAATTTGTAGTCGAAACTGCGAGTGTAAGCTAGTATTTTATACGTCCCGATTATGTACATATTTTGAAAAAAAATGTTAAAAGGGGTGATTTTTTATGAATTATATCGAAATATTAAAATACAGTTTTCCATGTGCTGGGTGGTGAAATATTTTGATACACTTTATGGCACACTAAAAATTTACAATTGTAGATAATTTTACACTTAGAATATTAAATAACTATAAGTACACAAAGGTGGTCTTATTGAGTTCTATTTCTTCCAGACAACCCTAATGTGAAGGAGACAATTTATTTTTTTAGAATTAAGTTTATTGGGAAAAGGAATAAATTAAATAAAATGTTATTAAAATTAGAATTTCGGTAAGTCATTTAAGTATTCATGATTTCTCTCCCAACCGCTTCTTCGGTAGTAAATTAGTTTTCATTTACATAAATTAAAGAACATTAAATTAACATTAATTTGTTTTCAGTTTATAAAAATATGTAAATATTCAATTTAATGTGTTTATGTAGCAAACTGTAAAATAAGACTATGACGTATATTATTCTATACTTTATAATATATTCAATATAATTGTAATAGAAAACAAGCTTACTGAGTTTCTTTGCTCGGATCTTCGCTATGTACAGTAGATATTTTAAATCCTAAATTTCAACATAATTTTATTTCAAACAAAGACGCGCCTTTATCTACGTGGACTTTAGTTATAAACATATTTAGTTTATTCAGTTAATTCAGTTTTTTTATAAAATATAAGTACTTTTTATTACATCAGCTACCTGCTACTCGTAATAAAAGTCCCGTCGACATCGATACAGCCGTTTCAGAGATTATCCGGAACAAACAGACATACAAATATGATAAAATATATTTTGGTATATGTACCATAAGTAGTATATCCTACAGTCATGTGCATGTAATAAAAAGTAGGTTTTTTATACCTAATACTAACAGACACCATTTTTTTTTCATTTGTATAGATAGATGGATATCTATTTATTTTAAATTAAATGTACCAAGTCCTAATAAGTAAAATCCTGAATTGGTAGCAATGGGACCACTTCGTCAGTAAGTAATAGGTATGCTCTTTCAAATAAGAAAGTTTAAAATCGGTTCACGAGTGTCATATAAGTCGATTAGCATACCTACTCAAAATATGTTGGGTTCAAACATATAACTTCCTTTTCAAAGTGATTACAATTAAGTAAACTAGACTAATCTTAATATAAGTAGAATGGTGTTCACTAGACGGTGAGACTGCTGTACAAAAGCTATTCCATATTGGTACCACCGTCCACCGCCTTAGCTATTCTCACCGACGTAACGTTAATACTCTCCATTTACGTGTTTATTTCCAAGCAATCTCCGGATCCACTTGCCCAAATTTGCAAAATTTTGATAAAATTTTGATTCGCTGAACATGTAAAAGGTAAAGAAGTCAGAGAGCATGCACATGTGGCCTTAGAACCCAGTCAAAAACAGCAGCGCACTCGTGTGAGCACCAGTAACATCTATGTTGTCGATAGATAAAAGTAACCTTTTACCATCAGGAAAGCTGTATACTTGTTCTCTGTTATATACATGTAGATATAACAATTTGAATTCAACAAACAAATTTGTTAAGTAGAAATTTGTTAAAGAAATTTGGACCAAATTTCCAAACTTCTTCCAAAGAAATCATGAAATTTCTTCCAAATCATCCAATATGACCGCCTCGTTGGTCGAGTGGCTAGCGTACACGCCTAACTGCGCCGACAAACCGCGAGGCTCTGGTTCAATTCCCGACGGGGCAGGCATTTCTGTGATGAATATTTAGATGTCTGCATTTCCAAGTCTGGGTGTTTATTAAATTTATTCTTGTATCTATTTAAGTATTTCTATGCATTAGTATCGTTGACTAACACCCATAACACAAGCATATAATTTGCTTATTTGGGGGTTAGATTCAATTTGTGTAACTTGTCCAGGGATATTTATAATTATTTTATTAAATCCATTTAACTGCTTAGAGATGATTTTCGTATTTTTGAATAAGTCATATTTTTACAAACTAGAAATATACACACAAATTTCTTATAGTTAAAAACAGAGCACCTTTTGAAACTCTTGGTGTGAAGCTATCATTATTGAAAGCCTCTTGCGAAAGCTTACCGGCTATCACTACCTCCAAATTGGAACACAACAATGGAGAGCTATAATCCAGTGAAGTTGTAAAAATCGCGAGGCTAGCAACAAATTAGCCATTTCAAAAAAGCACTACGTTGAATTATAAAAAATTGAAACTACAACGTTTATAATTGCTATTTTACAACGGTGCTTTTGTCTTGAAAAAGACATAAAGAAAGTGCGCTACCGGCTCCATATAAGTAAATACTATCAAAGTAAGATCACAGACCATATAAAGGAACAAAAAACAAGATAATACCGCATCTAGATATAATGTTTTGGCTCATCATTGACTACTACATCGATTCTCAAAGTGGGTATCGGGGACCCAATGATTTAATAGAAAAGTCATCAAAGTTCTGCAAAGTTATTTTTTTCATAATGAGTTTTAAGAATTTCTTTTGAATTAACTCATTTTAAAAGTATTATATAGAATATAATTATAGGTCATAAATATCGACCAAATCGATAAAAGAAATTAAAAATTTCGCTTTAGGATAATAGTCACAGATATCGTAAATAGTTAACTGAGGGAGAAGAAACGGTACAGGTTCGAAGGCTGCTTAAAGTGTATCTTTTCTTTCTTTCGAAATTTTGTGAAAATTGTTAATTTTTGTAATTCATTAGCTAGTTAGGGAGTTATATAAAAAGTAAAAAAGTATGTTATGTATGTTAAAAGTTAATACTTTTTTGTTTAAATATAATTTTGGCTAGATGTTATTTTCGCCTTCACTCGCGAACAAAAATTATTTGTTCTCTTGTGTAGAAAAATTGACATTTGAAATAAAAAATATCGATATTTCTCTCTATATAGAATATAGAAGATATAGAAGTACGAATAAAATTTTGCGTTAATTAATTATATAGATTTTAACCACAGCTACACTAAAGTATTAAATTTATTTACCTCTGCCGCATTAACACATTCGGATGTTAGCCTTTGTCACTAATCTGATTTCTACCCATCTTCACATATAAAAAATATACCATAACATAACATAGAAAGTAGAACAAAAACTCCAAATGATTTTTGTTTTTCTTTCAAGAACTACATTAGTTTATAACGATTAAATTAAATAAAAGTTTTTGTTACATTTTATCAAAAACTTATAAATAAAGTTAAGTGTATTTTATTTATAATCATTACATAATATGGCGTTCCAGAAAATAAAAAAAAATTTAGTGGGTGTATTATCTGCAAGATTGAGAACCCCTGCCCTACTATACGCGCGAGCAGTTCGAGCTTTGTCTTTTTAGACGGTGACGCAATTCATACCAAAAGGAACGGTGAAACACTTTCATTTCAATTATAAACTTTAATACTAGTATTTAAGGTCACAAATCATACAACAATTGACCCCGAAAAGAATTGTCCGTTGACAACAGAGACATCGATGCTATTCTTTTTTGAATATCGATTGTAAAAAGCATTCTCATGATGCTGTGAGAACGTTCGAGTACAGTCGTGTTTTAAATTCTTTAGCCTATTCAATACGCTCTATCTGCCGTCTTTGTGTCAGTACTTAACTGAGCTTCATGTTAACTTGTCAAATATTCTTAATTTCGAGCACGACGATACAATACAGATCGGTAGAAATAGAAAAAGTTCATTCTTACGTCATTTATTAATGTGTCAAAATATAATGTCAAAACTTTATAGTTAATTTCAAGTTTTTTTAGGATATTAGAAGGCAAGCAAGCAGACGGATTTCCTGATGGTAAGAAATTCACGTTGTCTAGAGACACCAAAGGTGGTATTGGTGCGTTGCCAACCTGAGGCCGGGATGTTAGGTTTCGAGCAAAAGTAAGTTTACCGGCTACATTACCCTCCAAACTGGAACACGTCATGACGTTATGGCGGCAGGAATAGGTAAGGCAGTGGTACCAATCTGAGGGAGTCGCTGCGAAACTCTACCACCTAGTCAGCATGTTATGATGTTGGAAGACAAAGAGAGTTGATTTTAATAGATATTGATTATATGTAATTTTATCTGCTATTCTTTTAAGTATTTCTATTTACTTCTATTGATGATATTTCATCATGTTGTTTCGACTTGCACATGACATATAAGATTCCTTAAGACAGCACCAGTAACCTCTTTTGTGTCTACAAACAAAAGCTGTCTCTTTTCATACGGAGATCTGCCTTCTTGTACGATATCATATAATGAAAATATATGTCCATTTATATTAACGCGATTTCGAAAAAACATAGCCGAAAACCTAAAATAATTAAGTTTTCACCAACAAATTCTAAAAGCCTCCGCTAAATCTCAATTATTTTCAATAACTTTAATTTGTAAACAACTTTGATTTTTAAATGTAATTCCTAAAATACTTCCAAATCATTAACATCATAAAACATGAGCAACGAAAACGAATATTCTCAAGAAGTCGCTATCGCTTTAAAATCAATTAAAAAGGTTACAACGCAAATATTTAAGAATGACAAATGTTAATAATCTACAATCTGCCACCGAATTCCACAAAGAATTCCTTGGTCTTGAAGAATTCCAAGAATGTTAAGATATAAATAAAATAAAAAATGAATAAACGCAAATAAAATCGACTTACCCATTGGTGTGTTAAAGTGTCTATGAGGAAAAAAATGTCACAATCGAACGATGCAAAAGCTGGTTTAAATAAAAATCAGACCGAGCTATATCAACGCTGCGACACAACTGAAAAGGATATCACGAAAGTGTGATAGTGATTTTTAGCCTTAAATTTGTATATTTACAGGACCGACATCGACACCAAAAAGACGTCGACAGTTGACATTCGGCCGCCGAATAATTGTTTTACAAACGAACCGAATAATAAATAATTCGATTTTTCGGTCCAGTGATTAAATTACTTTATGCAGAGTATAAAATGCAAATGGCGTCCAATGTCATTATTTAAAACTTTGTCGTTCGTTCGGAGGCAACACTTTTAGTTTTCACTGTTATGTTGGCAACACTATGGTGATTCTATGTTCGGTTAATGTATTCATGGATGATATCTATGTCAAATGGACAATCTAAAATGTTTCTAATGCATTCTTTTACCTATTTTATATTAGTTGTTGCTAGCGGCATTAGTCGCAATTATAGTTAGATTTTCTATGGAAACCTGTTTAGATATTTTAGGACAAAAAGTAACCTATATCCTCCTATGTATAATTTATATATTTAGTGACATTAACTGGTACAAAAAATGGTTAGAGTGCTCAGCCCGAGACATCATCATATTTAGATGGATTGGACTGTTCCCTACAACGCCAGTGTTGGTCCGGGCTCCTTTGTTCCCCGTGTTGGTAAGGGCTCCTTTGTAGAATAGACCATCTGCCTTCCTTGCCAGGCAGCTCGTAAAAGGCGAGCAAAGGCTTACCATCACTAGCACCGTGACATCTGACTAGGTGGTAGAGTTTGGCAGCGACTCAGCCGGATTGGTACCACCGCCTTACCTATTCCTGCCGCCATAACGTCATTACGTGTTCCGATTCGAAGGGTAAGGTAGCCGGTAAACTTACTTTTGCTCGAGGCCTAACATCCCGACCTCAGGTTGGCAACGCACCATTACCACCTTTGGTGTCTCTAGGCGGCGTGAATTTCTTACCAACAGGAAATCCGTCTTCTTGTTTGCCTTCCTATAACATAAAAAAAACAAGGGTTGTCTATGGTTACTGGGTGGACTTGATGGAGGATTAGTGGCGGCTCGTCGCTCGGCGTTAGGCGCCTTGCGCATGAGAGGTCTTCGTCGCCTAGACCGGCGGCGATGGTACAGTGTAGTGTCCTGTGAGTTTCTATTGTTAGGGAGGCTTGCGTTTGCCGCGGTTATTGGATCCGTAGGATCCTATAGGACGTGGCTTAGCCTCGAAACTGCTGTAACTATTTGGCTAATTTTGATTTTGAATTATTGGTATAATCCAGGGAAGGTTGAAAAGATAAAAAGAGGAAAACTAGGAAAAACATTTTAAGTTTTCCCATTCAAACAGAAAGGGTGGAACGAAGTTCGCCGGGACAGCTAGTTTGTGAAAAAACCCATGTTTACACCGGAATTCCCAAGATGTCGACTAATGATTCACTAAGCATTACTTAGTTTAACTAACACCGTACTACGAATATTAAATAGAGGCTACCTAAATACATAAAACACAGTGGGCCAGAATAACATTACAAATAGGGCCGTTTTGGTTCGGGCTCCTTTGCAGAACAGACCAGCTGCCTTCCTGCCCGGTTGCTCGTAAAAGACGAACATAGGCTTACACATACTAACATGTGACATCTAACTTGGTGGTAGAGTTTCGCAGGTACCACTACCTTGCCTATTCCTGCCGCCATAACGTTAGTGCTTGCCGTTGACGTGTTACGATATGGTAGCTTACTTTTGTAACTTACTTTTGCTCGAGCCCTAACATCTCGACTTCAGGTTGGCAACGCACCATTACTACCTTAAGTGTCCCTAGGCGGCGTGAATTTCCTAACGTCAGGAAATTCGTCTGCGTGTTTACCTTCCAATATTATAAAAAAGTGTTATTATTAGTGCAATACCATTTTCTCTCGTCTATTGATTCAAGATTTATCTTGAAAAATTAATACCATTTCAACATCAGCACTTTCCTTCAATCTCACCTTTTTTCGGATCTCACTGTTAGGAATGCGGTCAGCGAGCGTTACACCATAGATTTTTCGTAGAGTTCTAATTTTGACCGCATTTATCCTACATATTCTACTCTCATGCTTTTTCTGACAGTACAATTTTCGTTTACATACAACAACGTTGGGATAAACATAGAATTATGCAAAGCAAGTCTAGAGTCTCTCTAGCTTTGCAATAGAACAATATTTTTTCTGATTTATGACAAGAAAACATTTTTTTATTCTATAAAAAAGATACGCCTGCACAAAAACTTAAGATGTAAATGAACTTATCTATAAATTTGTCTAGACACACGTAAAAGGAAAATAAATACTTCGTCACAAACGTACATCAAACTCAAAAACCCACTCAACAGATGTTCTACACATAAAATATAAATTGAAACCTCACCAAGAACAATTTATTAATATATAACTTATTTCCTTCCTTAACAACAGTCGATAATATACTAAATTATAGAACACATGTGTCTGTATGTTAAATTTTTGAAGAGAAAACTTCGATAGCAGCGTTTTTTTGGAATGGGTAAAAACTTCTAAACTCGCGTCAGGACACGTGACTTGACCTTAAATTCGTAAGACGTCACAAGGCGCTTGCGCGAATATTGTTTGTGTACGATAGCGCAATAAATGCATGTTGTATTCTACCACATAAATTATAGTACTTACATACTGATAATTAAAGCAATTTCTAAACCCTAACCATTCCAAAATATCAAAAATGCACAACAATAATATTACTTAAGTCTTCACTTCTGTTGGCACTCCCGGAGTGCAACCTGTTTTTTTTAACGCTATTACGATAGTTATTTTGTAACCTTACAAATCACTTGCCTTTGTTTGACAACGCACAATTAAAATCCTTGCTGTCGATAGATGAAGTACTTCATAACATCTCTTTTATTTGTAAAATAAATTTGGGATATGTTTTACAAAAAAATACCTAGAGCGGTCAAAGCTACACCTGCAAGAACTTCTATTTTCAATTCCTGTTTATTTTTAATCTGAATTTTAAATTTTACTGAGGTGGGAAGAGAAGACCTTTTGTGTTTCTGTTTGAATGTTTGCATACCTACAGACCTAATCTTTGTATATATAATTCTTCTGTGAGTGTGTATGTCACTAAACTTCTTCTAGACGGCTGGACCGATGTTGATGAAAGTTTTTGTGCGTGTTCATTCGAGAATGGTTTAGATTCACAATTTGGTCTCCTGGAAAATGTTTTTTTAATTAATTTTTTAATAATAAGTCGTTGTTGATTTTGGAATGTTTCACATTGGATCCGACAGACTGCGCTACTGTCGAAGCATTTAATGTCAAGCGATACGAAGTTTGCTGGGTCAGCTAGTATCTATTTAAGTGTTATTGCATCTCGTAAGGTAGAGCCCGAATTTAGATTACAAATCAGTTATTTCTGTTAGTAGTTCCCGTGTTGGTCCGGGCGCGTTTGCAGAGTAGACCATCTGCCTTCTATTTCTCGAGCAAACCCTCCCAGGGTTTGCTCGAGGCTCAACTTCACGGCCTTAGATTGGCAACGTACCATTTTCACGTTTGCTGTCCCTAGGTGGCCTGAATTTCTTACCATTAGGTTTTCCTAATTCGGATTTGCGTCTGCAGGTTTGCCTTTCATCATCATATAAAAATTTAATGGAGTAAAACCTAGATAGATGTATATGACTATTGGTCAATTGACTATGTCGCATGTCTTAGTCAATTGAATTACAAAGTTAGTGTCCAATCGAAACTGGTTTTTCAGCTAACAAAAAAAATGGTTGCCTGTAAAGTCGGTTTTACGGGCGAAGATTTTAAGTGACAACTTCTTTTTCTCGGTAGAATATTTATTGATATGAATATAATTAAAGAGTGGGAGAGAGACGCAAGGCATTCGTCGCTCCGTCGGGCCTCTCTCTCGTTCGGTGACTCATCGTAACGTTACCGGGCGTTACACTTTTTCATGAGTGACTCCGAGCCGCAACCTGATTTAAGACGTTGTCACGTCAAAAACCAAAACCGAACTTTTGACTTTCGTCTCAGCTGCGGCCGAAACCGAAATTGAAACTGACCTAAACAAATTTCGAATTTGTATTGATACTGAAATCTAGCATACTTTTACTAATGCATGAAAGAAATAAAAGTGTTAAGTAAAAAGATACCGGTTAATGAAGTGCGGATGTAACATGTTAATTAACTTTTTTATTTAGTACCTATGTAATATATAAACTAAATAATACCTAGGCGAGTACCAGTTTGCAGCGTAATTTGTCGAACATCGCACAATAATTCATATACACAGATGTTTCAGTTAAAATGGCCATTATTGGCCAAAACCGAAACTAAAGCCGAAACTGGATTTTATAGCCGAAACTGGCAAAAACCGAAACCGAAGCAAAAAGTTTCGATCAAATCACACTTTTTGGAGGATAGATGCCTTGTTATTTAGTTAGTTATCCATCCATATCTTAGTGACTAGAAAAATGTTTTAGAATATTTGAAAATTTGTAGAAAAAAACCTAGATATTTGCAAATGTCACAAAAAATTGTTTTATAGGAGATATAAAGCAATTTCTAAAAAAGAGCCGTCAAATTCGGTTGGGTTTTGACGGCATAATCACATAACAAACATACAAAAAAACGTACCTACAGATGAATTGAGAAACCTATTAAAAATTTAATTATAGTTTTTGATGTCTCTAAATCTTTTTTTTTTATTTTTTGAAACCTTGCTTGGAATATTTTTTATTTGTTTTATTTTATGTAATAAGACAACGAAAGCACACGACTCTTCTGATGGTAAGAGACAGCCGTGGACTATACACACCATAGATGTTGTAGGTGTGTCGCTGGCTTTTGACCGAGGTGTTAGGCCAATTGTTCAAGTCTACCCCTCCGGCATAAACCTGAATAAATTTTGTATTTATTCATAAATAATGAGCTCGTCAAGATAAGTAAAAACTACTAATTGTATTTGATTTTGATATAATGTGTGTGGGATCATTATCGTATTAATTTTTATCTAATGATTTTTTAGTGTATAATGCACATTTATTTTATTTTTTGGAGAATGTTAAAAAAAAACAATTACCAAATCTCGACGTTGGTGCCCAATTGAATATTTGAAGTCGGTTTTTGCAGTTTCATTGCGCTTAATTATTTGCTACTTAAAATGTTAACCTAACAATAATATCAAGATTGCAAATAACATAATCATATTAATTTATCAAACTCCCAAGTAAAACCGTGGTCCATTACAAGCTATCAATATCCATTGTCTTCAGAATGACAAAAAATCAATTTGCCAAATAAACTGAATATATTATGCAAATGTAATCGAATTTTTATTTAAAATATCAATAAATCCAAAGCGTTGAGACAAATAAGTCATAACATTGGGAGACCAGGTAAGGACAAGGCCAGA
>NJDD01000881.1:1146182-1159108 GCA_002245505.1 Calephelis nemesis
TATCGATACAAGAATCAACTTGTGAGATAAAAAAGACTTTACATTTTAACCAGTCTGTCACCTTGATATAACCATTCTGCGCATAAATAACTTGTAGAGGCTATATGTTTCTATTCACTTCTATTTCACAAGTAATCCTTGGAGTTAATGCAGGAATGTGACTACTCCATCGCTTGGTAGAATTATCTAGCCATTTGAACTGAATTGTTTGACGATCAGTCTAGAGCCTGTGTCCCACGGAAAGGGCATTTTTAATCTATTTCAGCAACTATAACATCTGAGCGCAACATTATTACAGTACAAATATGTAACAATATGGTAACTAAGCCTAGCTGATGAAATACATACCAATATTTCATTAAAGCAATAGGATTTTTATCTTATTTTCGAAGTGAAAACTTCATAAGCGGCGTTGCGCACTTTTTTTGGAATGGGTAAAAAATTCTAAACTCGCATCAGGTCACGCGATCTGAAATTTCGTAAGACGAAAATTCGTAAGACGGCGCAGGGCGCTTGCGTGAATTTTCGTGTTATCATGTTTGTCAACAATAGTACAATAAATAAATATTGTATGTTACCACATAAATTAAACTTTCGTTCTGATAATTAAAGCAACTCGTGCTTATATGTTATTCCCTAACCATTTCAAAATATCAAAAATGCACAACGTTAATATTCAAATTTTCACTTATGTCAGCACTCGCGGAGTGCAACCCGTCGTTTCTTTTATTCATCGAATTTTAATAACTGCGGAGTTTACAAATAACATACGAAAAATATCATGGTGACACTAGTTACAACAGGACCGCAAAAACCCTTTAGCGGCCCCCTTCGCGTCGATGCACATATTTGCGTGAGTGTGTCGTTTCAAACGTTTGTATGTAGTTGCCATACTATTTCATATTTATATGCTGTGCTTTGTCGTGTTACAATATGAAAGGTAGAGTACGCGGTTAATTGCTTTCATTACAAGCGCAGGATCCAAATAAAAACCAACAAAATAACAACCCTATCTCAGGTTAACAATATATATTTACCAGATGCAATGTCTATAAGGAGCTCGTCTCTTACCATCAACAAACCCTACTGTCTGTTTCCTTTCCAAATTTTTAAAAAAAGTATCTTCAAGCCTATATCCCCGAAGAGATAGGCGGAGGCACAACCAGGGCACCCACGATTAACAGATTAGCAAGCCTATCGTTAACCGGGCACATATCCAATCCCGAGCTACATTTTTTTATTAGAAAATTTGAAAACCCAAATTTTCTTTTTGACGCCCGACCCGGGATTCGAACCCGGGACCTCATGCAGTCAAGTCCAACACCTGAACCGCTAGACCACAGAGGCCAATAATTAGAAAAGTTTAAAAAACGGTAATGAAAGATTTTACCGCAGCAGAAAGTATCCAAAATGTTGACAGGGCTATAAGTTGTTAAGTACTGCACAAATTTTGCGAAAAGTGAACACTTACACAAACCAATAACAATCTTAATAACCCTTGGTTTGGAGCCTATATAAGTATTTTAGGCACAAATTCAGTTTTATTACTGTTTACGGATGATGTTCAGATATAAAAATCGTATTGAAACTCTATCCAAATGAAACATTTAGATATCTTTGAAGTTAGGCAAAATACTCATAATTAAGAAGTCGTAAACAAAATTCACATCCAAATCATTATTTACACGAATGCAATCATTAAGACATAACAATCGCTATAAAATAATCGATAAAATCAAAACGCCTGTACGAATTCATTACTTCACACATTTTAATTAGTAAAGAGTCAGAAATATAAGGTTACTTCAGTCTTTTAAATCGATTATCGCAAAGTAACTCGATACAGATGCAATATATCGATCCGCCCACGATAATATTTGGTATTCGTTTGTAATAAATTACGAATTTATTGATACGTTTCATATTTATAAAAATGTCAATAATCGAATATTATGTTTCATCAAGAGCTAGTTTTGAAAATGGAGAATTGAATAATTTTATGTTTGTGTTGATTGATGCAGGGGCATCAGCCTTAACACAAAAGGTATTGTTATTTATTTATCTCACAAAAACAGAGGAAATAGAATGCGTTAGGATATTTATAAACCCCCCAAAAAGAGGGTAATAAGTTTGATTTGTCTGTGTCCGTATGTTTGTCGGTAACATCAAACCTCCTAAACCAGTCAGAGTCAAAAAAAATATATTCACATGGACCATACAAATGGTACTTTAAATTTTAGTTTAGTTTAACAGTATTTTAATTTTTTAACTTTTAGTACTTTATTCATATGGAAGCATGGATTATGTTACAAGGTTCAGAAAAGAAAGAAAAGTACAGAAAAGTTTATGTTTCATTTTTCATGTTTTTGTTTCGTATAGTATATTTTTGTATTGTACACTGTATACTCGTGTTCTACATTTTTAAGCATCCCTCTGTTTTTTATGCTGTAAGAAATTAATTTTATAGATAAGTTCATTTTTTATTACTTACATTCTTGAAGACTTATTTTGTAACTGTTTTAACTGTAGTGTCAAATAAAATTAAATACAGTTACAAGATGATTAACATACAAGAAGATATTTTATACGTAGAAACTAGGAACTTAGTTACTTTAGCAGACGATCATTTATACTATTAGTGTCTGTGGTCCATGTTTTTATTCTTACAAGCGTCTTGTGATTCTTCATTGTTTAGTACCATTAAAAAAGGATTAAAGGTCGCCTCTCTGACCTAGGTATCCGTGGTTGCATTTGACTTCATAAGGTCCCGAGTTCGACTTAAACATGTTTTTCAAATCTATATATAAAAGAAAGTCGTGTTAGTTACGCTATTTATACCTCTTAAATACCTCTTATACCTCAAAAACGGTTTAACCCATTATGCTGAAAATTTACGAAGATGTATTTTAAAACCAGGAAGCGGACATAGAACAAGGAAAATAGCGAAAACAACATTTACATTTTTTCCATACAAACTGAACGAGTGGAATGAAGTTCGCTGGGACAGCTAGTTTTCTAATAAAAACGTTGCCTGAGACTGGATATGAGTAAGACATTTTTATGCATACATTTTGTTAACCATCATTCAGTGAATGAGGTAAAACTGACAGCAAAACATATTGAGTACCTAATGGGCTGCTTAGGAAAAGTTCTAATTTTGCTGAGATTTCATTTTTAATTACTTAGCTACATATATAAAAATTAATCCCTATTTCCTTAGGTCATCCCATCACTAGTGAACGGATGGACCAATTTCACTTAATTTTTAATAAATTTTAATTAAAACACATTGTAAAAAACATACATTATTTTTCCAACACATACATACATACATACATACATATCTTTACGCCAAGTTCCTTACAGGGTAGGCAGAGAGTATCTAGTGCCTGACCTCACGATCCTGACAAACCCTTTTTTTTTCACATAAAAATCATTTTCATACAAACACGCCGGCTTCAGTTTGGTTGCCGAGGAGTTTGTTTCGCCGTTTCTTCTACTGTCTGGCTAGGTTTGGAAACGGTGGTAGTTTTACGGAAGACAGGGTTAAATTTAATTACAGTTTCAAAATGTTTGGTAATAAATAATTAAACCAGTTATAAATATAAATAATTAAAGTTATAGTATATGTAATTAAATATTTTTTTTTAAATTTTTATAATTATTAAAATATTTGCACACCAAAATATGGTGGAATATGTTGATATACTGAAATATTTTTGTAATATCTCATTTACACACATATTCCGCAAACAAATAATTATCTTTCTTTCTTTCTTCTTCTTGCTTTCGGAGACACTTGACATCCAACACAAACTGTTATTAAAGCAGTCGTTAATGTCAAGACGAAGTTTGCCGGTCGGCTACTTTTTATATTTCCTGAAACTTACTTCCTTATAACAAAGTTTTAAAGTCCTGGAAGGCAAACAAGTAGTCGGATTTCTTGACGGTCAGATATACGCTGTCTATACACACTGTGCTTCCTAACTGTATATTACCAACATAAAACTAAAGTATTAACCTGTTATGTTTACTTCCATACTTTGTTGGTATCGTGATGTAACGACCCCATCGCCCGCTGGTCTATCTTAGAACAGTCTGTTATTATCGGGTGGTAGGGTGCTTAATAGTTTTTTTATGTTTTTAAAAGATATGTTAGCGAAGAAGTGCAAGGCTCTTCTGACGTTAAGAGACAACCGTAGCCTGTAAATACCATATATTATGTTATAGTTGTGTCGCTCTCTTCGCCAATTATGCAAGTCTATCGACTACCATACCCTCCGGCCCGGAACATTGCACTATCATTGTGGCAGGAATAATTGCGGCAATGGATTTCTACCCAGACTAGTTACTATAGAGCACACTTATGCCAGTTCTGTCGCTGATATTGAACCATTTAATCTTTGTTAGCCTCTTACGAATTGCCTGACATGAAAGCAGGTTATTCAACACAGAAGACCGTGACCAACACGGAGGAAGGTCATCCGGATTAATACCTATTGTAACTTCAGTTTTTGCAATTGTCGTGTTCTGTCCTGAAGGGACTAGCTGGTAGACTCGAATATTTGGAATTTATTCTCAATCATAAGACATACCAGTAATACAGTAGTAACAGTAACTTCTAGACCAGAATACAATATTGGTCACCATTGGTGGTAAGTTTGTGACACACTTATTAAACTAATTTTAAGTTATCGCTTTCTCATTACAGCAATGGTAATGGAAAGAGACAAAACATATTTAGGGCTGTCAGATTAGTTTGTCGTTGTTTGGTCGCCTCTGTGGTCTAGCGGTTCAGGTGTTGGACTTGACTTCCTGAGGTCCTGATTTCGATTCCCGGGTCGGGCAACAAAAGAAAATATGTTTTTTCCAATTTTCTAATAAAACAATATTGTTAGGGATTGGATGTATGCCCGGTTTGGCGATAGGCTTGCCACCTATCCCGCTGTAGGACTCAATCTTTGTTGCCCTGGTTGTGCCTCTGTCTAAGTCTTCGTGGAAATGATACTTACTTATACTTCAGATTAGTTTGTATGTGATATTTTTACTACAGACGTCATATTCTATTCATCGGAAAACGTCGGTTAAAACATCACAAGTCGAAGCGTCCGGACTAATCTGACATGTCTAAAATGTTCCATCTCTTTTCTTTTTGTTTCGTTGGAAAAAGATAGCATACACTTAAAATAAGTTTAGTTGGAGCTCAGCAGAATTGCCACCATTAATTTTGTGTACTTTATACAACTTGAAGTCTAAGGACTATCTTCATAGACAGCTATTTTTAGTGGACTCTAAAAAAGAAGGAGGCTCTCAGTTCTACTGTATGTTCGTTTTGTTTGTTTGTTACTCGATAACTCAGCCAATAGCTAACCGATTTTATGGTCGTTTTAGGAAGATAAGTCGTGATTCCGAGTTGGTTCTAAATAAATATTATCATAATATGACTAGTGGTTTCTGAGTTATACTTAATAGTGAGGATAAAGTGTAACTCTAAAAGTACTAGTAGGATTTTTTATTATGGTATTGGAAGGTAAAGAAGCAGATAGATTTCCTGATTGTAAGAAATTCACGTGTCCTAGAGACAACAAAGGTGGTAATAGTGCGTTGCCAACCTGTGGCTGGGATAGGTAATTTTACCGGACACCTTATCTTCTGAACCGGAACAAGTCAATGGCAAGCGCTGACGCTATGGCAGCACGAATAGATAAGGCGGTGGTACCAATCCGGACGAGTCTCTGCAAAACTCTACCACCTAGTCAGCTGTCATGGTGTTAGTAACAGTAAGCAACACGGGGAACGAATGTTTATGAAATTGACAGGGGAATCTATAGAAAGAATTATTGAAACGCGTCGTGGTACAAAAATAGTAAAGTTGGTTTTTATAGTTTAATTGCGCTTAATAGTATAGCGTTAGCTTATCTTTAACTGGGCATCAAACCGCGACTAGTAGTAGGTATGTCTCATGTTGCATGTCACCGCGACAGTGCCACCTTGAAACAAGTCGAAATGACTTCACCAACCATAAATACTTATAAATAATATATCACTACGACACATGATAGCAGGTAGTGAGATTTATATTTTTATCTTTTTATTAATCAGGTAGGCGGGTCAGAAGACGGTTTGTGACTAAATAACAACGGTTATATATTTATATATAGTAAGTATCTTCACGCCCATATCCCCAAAGAGGTAGGCAGAGGCACAACCAGGGCACCCATGACTTCCGAAGACACTAAGATCCACAATGAGATAGGTGACAAGCCTATCGCCAACCGGGCTCATATCGAACCGCGGGCAACATTATTTTATTAGAAAATTGGAAAAACCAATATACATATATAAAGTAATAAAAGATGTTACCCATAGATTTACCCTTGAATCAAAATCAACTATCCCTCGGGAACGTTTAGATATCAGCGTCTATAACATTCCCATCAGAATATTGCTATCAGAAAATACATCTACATTTGCTTTTGATTTCGTAAAAAATAGGTAGCAGTTGAATGGTTTACGTGTTGTGATTTTAACCAGGCAAACAGACAAAATTCAAAACTTTAAGCTGCTCCAATTATTTACTCAAACGCCTTGAAAGTAAGATTTTTTTATTGCTAATGTATTGGTAACCTCGCGGTTCTTCCAACTTCACCGGACGTTGTGGACGACTCATTGTTCGGCATTTGGCGCCGGGCGAAAAAGAGTTCTTCCCCGGCGGCGGCGGTGTAGTGTGGTATCTTGTGGGTTTGTGGTGGCATTATGAGATTAGATTATCGAATCAGAGAACAGACTTTAATCTTTCAGGATCCAACTATAATCCATCTATAGTCATAAATGCGAAACTTCCTACTTTCACACCGCAATGGATGATTATGACTCCGATGTTATGACATGAGTATTTCTTGTATTCGGAAGAAGTATGTGAATCCGCCTACGTCACTCACAATCCCTAAGTGACATAGGCTAATTTTTATACCAGCATCCGAAGGATTATCCACGGTTAAAATAAATGATTTTAACACGTGGTCATAGGCGTAGGTTGCATTATATATTATATAATCTATTTTTTGCATTATATATCATATAATTATATAATTTAATTTATAACTTAATATTATTTAAGGCGGATTCAACCAAGAATATCCAGTGGTACCTGAGTTTGATCAAAATCAAAAGTATCTTCACGCCCATATCCCCGAAGAGGTAGGCAGAGGCACAACCAGGGCACCCACGACTAGCCGAAGATACTAAGTCCCACAATGTGATAGGTGGCAAGTCTATCGTTAACCAGGCACTTATCCTATCCCGAGCAACATTTTTTTTTTCATTAGAAAATTGGAAAAACCCAATTTTCTTTTTGTTGCCCGACCCGGGATTCGAACCTGGAACCACATGCAGTCAAGTCCAACAACTGAACCGCTAGACCACAGAGGCGATCAAAATCAATCTACGCAAAATTTCAATAAGATATCTGGGATTAGAGACAAGGCTACAACTGATATTACCAGGTAACCACTGTTATTTTCCATAACACAAAAAAAGTTATTAGACCTATCTGTAGAAGATTATTGAACTTGAAAGCTAGTGGAGTTGAAGATAATGTTCTAGACTGCAGTTAAAATATTACTTTTTTATTAAAAATATAAATGAACAAATATCACAAATTAAACGAACTGATTCTAACCCAAAAGTCAGTGAATTCCGGTCCTCTGTGAAGAAAAACTACTAGTGGCAGGGTGCTGTCCAGCAACTTGCCCGGGAAGGGATCCACCACCTCACCTATTTCCTCCGCATTAATAACCATGTCATGTTCCGGTCCGGAGGGTAAGGCTGCTTATTTTGCGAAAATCCATTCTTAAAAAAATGATTTTAAAGTACCCGTTTAATATTTTTTAACATAATCATATTTTTTGTTTCGAAGTATTTTAATCCCAATAGAGTAAAAGTCCGGGCATAAGCTAGTTATACTTATTATGATAGCCATATGATACGGATGTAAAAATTAAGTATCCAATAAATATCATTATTTCGCTGATCATTGCTGAACATAGGTATCCATATACCACGTCTCACTTTATAATGTTAATCATTTAATAGGTACTTTTGCATTTATAGACCAAGAGCCCTAAAATGTTTAGGGCCATGAAATGGTTCGTGATTTTAGACATTTTATAATACCTAAAACAATTTCTTTGTACGCTTTCAACTTAGATAGGATTTATGTGACTCTAAAAAACTGTTTCCAATCATTTGTAAGTACATATTTACCTTTCAATCTTCGACCTTCCCCTGGTGATGATCACCAAGGTGATAGACTTTCTATGTAAAACGTATTTGCGCCTAAGATTTCAAAGCTCTGTGAAGTTGCAAAAAATCGCGAGATTAGAAACAAATGTAGTCATTCCAAAAAAAAGCCTATACTAGTCCAGTTCTTAAGATGGCCCATTTTCAATAAATGATTAATTTTTAAAGTTTGAAATAGATTAAATTACTACCTACGGAACATTAATTTATTAATAGAGTAAAATTTACAAATTCAATAAATACCGTAAATACTGTAGCTTTCAGAAGTATATTAGAAATACTCCTGTTAATGCAAATATTCTTAATTATTTCGATAACATAAAGTAAATTTGAGAAAAAATACTTCGTGAGCGTTGAAATCTAATGTTCTTACTGCAGTAAAAAGCTGTACATCCCTAACTTTTAGGTGTAAAATTGTCTTCGTTTTTGGCTCTTAATATACAATATAAAAAAGTGTCTTCACGACCATATCCCCGAACTGCTAGGCAGAGGCACAACCAGGGCACCCACGATTAGCCATACTATGTCCCAGAATGCGATAGGTGGCTAGCCCATCGTCATCCGGGACATATCCAATCCCAGGCACATTATTTTAATTACAAAATTGAAAATACTCAGTTTTTTTTTTCTATTGTCCAACCCGGACTTGTTCGCCGACGCTCGAGCAGAGCGGACGTGTGCAGCGATACGGTGCGCGCGTGATCTCGAATGGAAATTTCCATTGTATTTTTACTATACTATTTTTCGGGACTGTTTAATTACGAAAACTGTATATATATTTATTATAGTGCTTAAACATAGTGTTTAGTGCCGTGTTTTGTAAATAATAAAAGTCTAGACCACAGTGATGGCAGTTTCTATAAAAGTGCTAGTGCTTCAACGACAGGACGTTACTGGCTAAGTACTTTTTTATAACATAGCTTATTTCGAGAAATTGACTCTAATATTATTTGTTTCCTCTATTAGAAAATTAAATTTTGTACATATATAAATAAGTAAGAACAATGTGGAAGCACGTGGCGACCGCGTGCTTATTTTTAGGTTAGGATACGTACAGTGGTGTGCTCTGGCAGTTGACGATGTCACCTGTCAGTTTGCAGTTAATATAGACGCTTGCGCTGTCATCTGTCATTCCAATCTCGGTGTCAGTGTCACAAACAATTATGGTGTACCACACACAGTACAGTGTTCTTGGGCAGTTTGACGTTGGTCATGTGCCAGTAGACTATAAAGACGTTGATCCTGCGTTGTATTATAATTCAAAGTGTTACCACATATATCACAGTGTGCTTGGCAGCGACTCGTCACATGTCAGTGAAAATTTGACTTTAACGCTGACGTTTTGACGTTTCTTTACATCTGTCAGTTCAATTCCAGTGTAGCATTTCTCATCGACAATCTGGTATTACGAGGCAGTGTGCTTCACTGTAAATTCCCGGTGATAAATTTCACCGTGTTTTTTCTAGGAAGGTTAATTACGGGAACTACACAAATATGTCAGCCAAGGGAAATCCAAGCAAGAAAAAAGCAAAAGGGGGAATGGCTAGGAACTGGGACTTGGAGATGCGTAAGCGCAGGTCCCAGGAACGTATAGAAGAGGAGCTGGCACTGCTTAGGCAATTGGAGGATGAGGGGAAGAGACAAGAGGTTGAGGCATCTTCGGCAACTGACAAAAGTCAAGACTTATAGGAAATAATGGATGAGTCATTGGCTGAGGGCTTTCGCCCACGTTCATCTTTGGCCAGGACCCCACCTGGTGGCTTTAGCGCAGCTCCAGCTATGGAATCCATGGGAAGCTGCATAAATGAAACCCCGGCAGCAATGGCAGGTGAGGGTACAAAGGAGAAATCCAAAGGAAGCAGGAAGACCAAGCACCCTCAAACGTCACCTGAGGAGATGCAGGACCTGGCACGGAAAAGGTTGGTTAGGAGCACGGCGGCTGATGAGCCGCCACCACTGGGAATCCTGACGAGTGATAGGGCAGCGCCGGAGAAAGTGGGCTGTGAAACCCTTTCCGGCCTCACGAAACTTCAGCTGTTGGAAAATGTCCATGGAAGCGTCAGTGGCATAATGGCGGTAATGAAAGCGCCAAATAAACTCAACAATGCCGATAAAGTGGCTATCAGCACGCACGGCCAGGATATCATCGCGGTAGTGGCAGCCTTAGAGCTGAAGTTGGCCGAGTCAGAGCAACAGGTGCTGGAGGCTAAGGCCCGCGCGGAGTTAGAGCTGATAAAGGCAACCTTGGGAGGAGATGGGCTCAACAGCCGCGAAGTACTGAACGATGCAAGACCTGGACAGGGGACTTACGCGGCGTGTCTAAAACTAGGAGGTAAGCGAACGGTGCCCAAGCCCAGTGCACCTCCAGGAACAGTGCTGGCAGTCTATCCTGAGGATGACAGCACCGCAAAAACCTCGGAGGATACCAAGGCTGTTCTAAAGGAAAAAATTGACCCCATTAAGATGGGGGTCCTAATAGAGAAATTTAATAAAATAGGGAACGGATACGGAACGGAATAGGAAACGGAAAAGGCAATACCACCAGGTTTTAGAACGTCAGAACCAACTGTACGCAAGCCCCTGGTGGCTTTAAGGAACCTTGATGGTAATCCAGACGACGCCTCTATTATCTCTGCGTTGTACGAGCAAAATCTAAAAAGAACAGGGACTTGGACAGCGGAGGAAACAAAGAGCGCAGTGAGGGTGGCCTTCAAAAGGTGGACTCGGAGTAGGAGCGGTACCACGGTGGTCTTAGAGTGCTCTCCGCGGATGAGGGACACCTTGATATCTTTAGACACTATCTTTATCGGTTGGGAGGCTATCACAGCGGCCGACTACATAAATGTGACTTGCTGCAGCCGCTGCCAGGTTTATGGCCATAGGGAGCGTTTCTGCAAGGCAAAAGAAGTTACCTGCGGGAAATGCGCGGCTTCGGGACATAGGACGGAGGAATGCAGTGCGGCCTTCTTCAAGTGCGCCACATGTACTAGATTCGGGAACGCCGACTCCGTTGACTGCCCGGCACGGAAATTTGCAGAGAGCCGGGCAATCAGCATGATACAATATGGCTAGGCATCCCATAGTAGTGGGACAAATAAATCTGCAGAGATCGAAGCTGGCAACGGAGGAACTCACCACCATAATGAAGGGCATCGGGCTGGATATTGCTATTATTCAGGAGCAATATCACAGCCTAAATATTACGATATTGCAGCATGGGGAGAACCCGATGGCGGGTTTGGTGGTGAATTCCCCTGATTTGGCCGTATGTGCACTATACAACCTGAGCAACGAGAGTTGTATGGTAGCCCACGTGCTGGGGAGGGGGCATGACTTCTACGTGGTATCAGCATATTTTAAATATAGCGACGACCCAAGGAAACATATTCAACACCTGGAAATAGTGATGCTCTCTCTAAGGGGGAAAGAAATACTCATCGGCGCGGACACAAACTCCCACTCACCCTTGTGGTTTTGTGAGCGTCGGCAGTACGTGGGAAGAGGCCCCGACAGCGAGAGGAGACGCTGTGAAACCGAAGGCTTCATTGCAAGCCATTGTTTGAAGATCGAGAATAGAGAACATCAGGCACCGACCTACAGTGGGCCACAAGGGTATTCTAATATAGACGTCACCCTGTCTAAAGGACTGAAGATCAGCGACTGGACAGTTAGGCCTGGAGTGAGCTGTAGTGACCACCAATTAATTACATTCACCATCCTGAAAACACTGCAAGGGGAAAGGAATGCCAACGAGACCGATGCGCAGGAGGACGTTGGGGAGCCGGTTGCTTTTAGGAACCGGGGAGTGGACTGGCCCTCTTTCCGATCTCTTCTGCACGTAAGAGTAGGGAAACTAAAATCAAGTAACACAACCGAAAATAGATGTCGCGAACTGAGCGACTGTATTTAGTCGGCTGCTCAACAAGCAATTGGGGTTCCCCCACGGAGATCAGGAGATCACCCGTAGTGGAACTCCAGGCTTGACTGGCTCCGAAGGGAGCAAGGGCGTGCTCGAAGGGTATAACAGCATCACAGAACCATCGGCGGGGGGGCTGAGGGCATAGCGGCTCAGAAATTTAGGGCTATTAGGGCGAAATACCGTCAAGCTATGCGCAAGGCTCAGCAACAATATATTGACACCTTGGCAGAATCCGGGAATTCTGACCCGTGGGGAGCCTCATACAAATTTGCAGCGGGGAACGTTAGACCACCTAGTAACGTTGTAAATTGCTCCAAACTACTGGAAGGACACACCGGCGACGTCACATCGGCCATGTCAAATCTCCTGAGGGTACTGTGCCCGGATGATTCTGTGGAGGCAGACTCGGCCTACCACCGGAGCGTCCGAGTCGCTGCGGCGTTCACTCCCCCGGGGGAGGACTCGAACCTGCCGAGTTTTGAGATGGTCGATAGGACAGTCAAAGCGCTGCCAAACAAGGCGCCTGGGCTTGACGGAATTTCGGCAAAAATATTAAGGGAGGCATGGAAGGCAGCTGGCAGTGAAATCTTCGAGGTGATGTGTGCCTGTGTGAGGGACGGAGTGTTGCAGTGGAGTCCTGCAGTCTGGAAGAGAGGAAGAATTATTGCAATACCCAAAGACAACGGCAAGCCCTTAACGGACCCCA
>NJDD01000881.1:1159126-1177674 GCA_002245505.1 Calephelis nemesis
ATACAGGCCAATTACTCTGTTGCCCATTCTGGGCAAGGTATTGGAGAAGGTAATGCTGCAGTGCGCACCTAATGTTTTTGGCAACATATCCGAGAGACATCACGGTTTCACTAAAGGGAAATCCACGTCCACGGCTTTGGAAGCGGTTGTCGGCAGGGCCCGTACTTCTGGGGCTGCTTATGTCCACGTGGTATGCCTTGACATCTCGGGGGCCTTCGACAACGCCTGGTGGCCCATGATCCTCCTGAAGGCCAAGCAGAGAGGCTGCCAAACATCTACAAAATGCTGGCGGGCTATTTCTCGCAACGGTCTGTAGGGATGTTCGTTGGCGGCCAGGCGGTGTGGAAGAGGGCAACAATAGGCTGCCCCCAGGGGTCGGTTCTGGGCCCTGCGGTCTGGAATCTGCACCTGGACGACCTGCTCGTCTGGCCTATGCCCCCGGGAGTCGAACTCATCGCTTACGCAGATGACGTGAGCGTCGTTATTGAGGCAGACTCCAGGAGGGAAATTGAGACCAAGACGGCAGCTGCGCTGGAGGTCGTGAAATGAGGCAGGAGAAACCGCCTTACCTTCTCCCCTGCCAAAACCAGAGCGATCACCTTAAAGGGTAGACTGAAGAGACCTCCCTTGCTGAGAATGGAAGGCGAGACAGTAAGAGACGTCGACCACGTTGTCGTCCTTGGGGTCACCCTCGACTGCAAGCTGTCGATCGCGCGGCATGCTGCGGATATGGGGGAGAGAGCAGCTAGATGCTTTGGGAAGATCTCCCAAATCACTGCTGCCAACTGGGGCGTTAGGTATCGGGCTCTTAAGACCCCAATACAAGGGCACTTTTATACCATGCATAACCTACGCGGCCGAGATATGGTGTGACAGGGTAGGAGTCTATCCGGTTCGTAGCGCCTTGCTGAGGACGCAGCGTACCTCGCTGATTCTCTTGACGAAGGCATATAGGTCCGTGAGCACGACCGCTTTGCCTGTGCTGGCGGGCGTGCTCCCATCGGACCTACAGGTCAAATTGTCGGGGGAGTTAGCGAGGGGCGTGGTTGGACTGGATAGGGTGGAGGCCAAAGCCTTTAAATGGAGGGCGGCAAATCAGGTGACGGAAGAGTGGCAGGAGCGCTGGGAGGGAAGCGATGATGGTCGTGACCTCTATCGCTTCTTTCCGAGCGTAGCGAGCAGGCTAACGTATAAGTGGGTGGAACCGGACCACGTGACATCGCAGCTGCTGTCCGGACACGGCTGTTTCAGGGGTAGGCTCCGCGACTTAACATTGGTCGAATCTGGGGAATGCTTCTGTGGCGGCGACATAGCCGAATACCGGGACCACGTATTGTGGGAATGCCAACTCTACTCAGATGAACGCGCGCGTATGTTGGATGGGCTGGAGAGGGAGGAGGAGGGACCGGTCTACTTCATGGATCTTGTCAGCACACCGGCAAACTACCGGCTGTTTGTGAACTTTGCTCAGGCATGGTACAGGAAGCGTGGACCTCTCGAGATCCAATCGTCGTGAACAAATGAAGAACCTAAGAAGTCTGGCAAGTCGGCGAACAAGTGCCGTAACTGTGGCGTCGATCCCAATTGGGAAGGCTAAAACCGCCCCAATATGGGGAGAAGGTTACAGGGACATAGGAAAAGATAAAAAATTAACTTGTAGGGAGTGAAGAAATACACGGGAAAGAGAGCCTAAGAGCAGATCCCGTGTATCTCCCACGTTTCGGCCCGTGTAACCATGATGGTTGGTAGGGCCATGGGAGGTGGAGGGTATGTCCAACCCGGGCATTAACCCGGAACCTCAAGAAGTCGAGTCCGACGCCGGACCGCCTGATCACAGAGGCGATTAATATACAAGATAAATATAGATAATGTGTCTCTTCAAAATAAATACACAAACAAATACAATCCTTGTGGTACTGGTGTTAATCAACGATAATAATACATAAGTACTAAAATATATATAATAGTTAAATACCAAGATTTCAAACATACAAATGTGGACCAAGACTTTTTTCACCACTTCCACTAATCAGAATCGTTTCTCCTAACTTTTCAAGTAAATAAACGTGACGCCATATCTTTAAAGGATGTACCTAATGTACTTACGTCAGGAAATGGTTAACGCAACAGGAAACCATTGTTTGATGCCGACAAAGCCTTAGGTGTAAACAGCAATATGTCTATTCTTGGAACACTGCGGAAAACCAATAGGGTGCCGTTACGGTTTTCTTTTAAAATATAACAGTTTTTTGTGATTTAGTTACAGAATTTCAGGTTTTAATGTTTGAGATGAAAGGGGTATAATTGTGTACTAATTTTATAAAAGATACAACTAATTATTAATTTTGGTTGCTTATATTGTAGCAATATTCATACCACCCTTGTGAAGGCGTATCTACTTTGAAGTGGCTACACGTATTGAATCTATTGATTTGAACACAGGATTTCAGGTTTTAATATTTGAGATGAAAGGGGTATAATCATGTGCTAGTATTATAAAAGAGATGCAACCGATTATTAATTTTGGTTGCTTATATTGTAGCAATATTCATACCACCCTTGTGAAGACGTATCTACTTTGAAGTGGCTAAACGTATTGAATATATTGATTTGGTCACAGGGTTTCAGGTTTTAATATTTGAAATGAAAGGGGTATAATCGTGTGCTAATGTTATAGGGAGTATTGCTGATCTTTGTTGGTGATTGCAAATGATGTTGCAATATCCAGACCACCGATGTTAAGGCGGTACTTTGACATAGCTAGACGCAATTCATTTATTAATTTGTTCATGGGATTTCAGGTTTTAAGGTTTGAGTTTAAAGAGGTTTAATCGGGTGCTAATAATATGATATCTAGCAGATCACCATGGAAAGACGGTTCTTTGACTATTTGCAGTCTAGTTATCAATTTGGTTAGGGTTTCAAGTTTGTATGTTTAATATGGAAGTGGTAAAATTATTGTTAAGCATATAACAAATCTATGTTGGTAACTGCAAATATGTATTTTGTAATATCCACCAGATTACCAACGTGAAGATGGTAACAGACGTGACCTTCTAGCAAACGATTTCTTAATTTGGGTACAGAATTTCAGGTTTTAATGTTTAAAATGAAAGATAAAGATTGAGTGCTAACAAAACTTTAATTACTAAACTAACTAAGTGATTGAAAAGATTTAAAATCGATACACACATGCTCCACAAATCAGGTTTTTTTGCGAAGTAGAAATCATCAGTCGAAACCCAATCTTAAATACCTACCCGTAAAATTAAAATGGGTCTCAACTGTAAATATTCCTCTTTGAATCTTTTATTAAATTCTTTCATTTAATACAAGTAAAGCTGTACACAATTTATAATATTTGAATTAATATTTGAAGTAAACTTATACACAATATATGAATTGTGTACCACTTTACTTTACGTGTTACTTTTAACAACATTATAAACTTTTAGGTTTTTATCTTTTCAATTTTATATATTTTTGTACAGTCTGATTTTGTATTCTTTATAATTAAACTGCTTATCATATGAGTGAGTGGCCTGGTTGTGCCCCTGCCTACCTCTTCGAGGATTTGGGCGTGAAGACACATTCTTTTTACAAGTTAATTTTTTCTTTTTTTTATGTTATAGGCAGGCAAACAATTAGACGGATTTCCTGATGGTAAGAAATTCACGCCGACCAGAGACACCAAAGATGGTAATGGTGCGTTGCCAACCTGCCAAATATACCGGCCACCTTACCCTCCAAACGGGAGCACGTCAACGGCAAGCATTGGACGTTATGGCGGCAGGAAAATATATTTTAGGAAAATAGTATTTTACTGCGACTTTCCCTGATTATTACAATATACATAATCTGTGCTAAAGTTATTATTATGGAGGAAACAGTAACCGATTTAATTACATACGTAAATGGCTTTCACGTAACCACAATTTGGCAACGCACCAATAGCCCTTTCGATATCAATATGCGATTTGCATTTCCTAACATTCGGAGTGCTGTTAGCCTTCAAATGTCACAAAAAACTTGAAGGTATTGATTTCGTTAGTTGCAAATATTATCACAATGTCAAACAGACCACCAATGAGAAGGCGGTGCTTTGACGTTTGCGTGTGGTCTGCCATTTTATCATTTGACATGTTTTGTTGATGGTATCTAGTAAACACCAATTAAAAACCGTTGTTGGTATAACTTCAGCATTACTCATGGTTCCATTTTATTGATCCAGCCCGAAAATTATAATTGGAAATGTATATTTGGCTATAACTACAGCGTTACTTATGGTTTCATTTTATATAATGTTTTATATAATATCAAATAGTAAAAACTAAATCTGTATAAGTACAATGTAATACATATCTTGCTAAAGATTATTTATATTCTTCATATATAAAACATATTAAAATACACACATATAAAAAATACAGGCAATTTTTGGGAACGTGTGCCGATTTTTTTTCGACAATTATTATTTGTCTACTGTCCATACATTCCAGTAGACCAAGTTTCGGAAAATCACATTCAAAGAATATAAATACTCTTTAGCAAGATATCACATTGTTTAAAGATTTATTTTTTACCATTTGACACATTAAAGGTCTCCTCATAAGGTCCTTCTGTAACGTTAAACGGTTCCTCGATGTCAAACGAGTCTAAATTAAAAAAAAACACGATTAAAAAACGAAGATACTACAAATAACATTTTTTTTCATATTGTTTATCGATAACTATTCGTTTACTATTGGTACATTTTGGTTGATAAAGTTTTGGAAAATTATATTCAAAGAGTATAAATATTCTTTAGCAAGAGTTATAGATTTTTTTACAACAACAAATACACATTAAAGGTTATTCCCCATAAGGTCCTTCTGTAACTTTAAAACCGCGCCTCTCAAAGCACGCGATGCCAAAAAGTAAAAAGATCACTAACTATAGGAATTATTGCTATTGTATAAGCATCACCATTCTTCAAGTATCGACTTGAGATGAATGGTCCCGGTATACATGTAGCTCTGTACAATGGTCTTGTCCTCCTATTATACAGGCGGCTTTCCTTTACAGACGTCAATATAAAGGGGTATAAATAAGCATGCCTACGTCATGTTCAGAGGACGTCAGTGTGCGCCGTTATAGTCGTACATTACTAAAATTTACAAATCTTTGTACTTTAAATGAGGACATGTTATATTTAGTGCAATATTTGTTGTTTTAAGGACATTGTTTAAGGTTAGTGGGCTGAGTTTTGCAAGATTTTGTTTTAATACGTAATGTTACATGTGAAATATCAAGTGCCTTTTTAATAACCAACTTTAAAAAAGGAGGTGGTTCTGTTTTTATATATGTCTAGTGATTTCGCACCTGCTATTAGATGAGTTTCATTCATTTGTGTCCAGTTATTTTCCGATTTTACAAAATCAGACCTGAACCATTCAAAAACTTATACAAAAAACCAAAAGTCGTCACGCCCATATCCCCCAAGAGGTCAACAATCGCGCATATCTAGGGCAACCTTTTTTTGCTAGAAAGTTTAAAACACATTTTTTGTTGCCCAACCCGGGAATCCAACCTAGGACTTCTTGAAGTCAATTACAACCCCAGACCGCTAGGCCGCAGAGTCTAGAATATAAATCATTCAAAATTAGTCAAAAGTCGTCATAATTAGTCATGTCAGCGTCTTAGATAAAGCGATAGCGTAATTAGATATACTTAGTGATATTTGGTGGCATCAAGAAAAACATTACTTTTTTTATGAATACTTCAATTATGAACTTTGAATAAAATTATACAAAATTCAGCTAAAATAATTGACTAATCGTATTAAAAACGCCTGTGTGGTCTAGCGACCTAGGTGTTAGACTTGACTTCATGAGGTTCCTGGTTCAATTCCCGGGTCGGACAAATAAAAAAATGTGGCTTTCTAATAAAAAAAATGTTAATGATACGGGCGTGAAGATACTTACTTACTTAATCTTATTCAATGAGTACTTAATACGAAATTCAGTAATAACTAAAAAAACAGTGTCCATCATTTCTGTCGATCCCCCAAAACTCCTACCATAGACAACATTAATTAAAAAATTAAAAATAAATAAAAGTACTTACACACATTCATATCCCCACTTTTATTTATCAGTACCACTGATCAAAAGACATAAAAGTTTTAATTTTCTCGCTTTATTTTAAGATCTGTTCTTGTATTGTTGCCAGAGCTATTTAAAAAAGCATTAGGCTGCATGCGTTCATTCATATGCCTGTTTATCTATAAAAAAACCAAAAAGAAAAGTATACAATATAGCTTACATCAGAGATCGTACATTTATATTGTGTATTAAACACAATGCAGCGGGACAATAGTGAGTCTAACATCGGTGGGCCGGTCATATCGTTTACATATCTTAATTAGGCCTCACAGAGCGTCCGTCGAAGCCTTTTTTTATATCCGCCCGTCTGTGCGACTCTAACAAATATTAATATTGATGAACGAATTATCTTCGGACGTACTATGTATGTACTAACATACTATTATTATAAATGCAAAAGTCGCGCTATTTTTTCTTTTTTTCTGTCTGTGTGTTACGATTGCACTGTTAAAATGCTGAACCGATTTTGATAAAATTCTCTCTATCGTCTCTGTTGTCCAGCAGTAGGGTTATTGGACTTGACGTCAAAAAATTCCACGTTCGTTCCTCGGGTCCGGCAACAACAAAATGTGGTATTTCAATTTTCTAACAAAACCACTTTGCCGGGATTGGATACGTTCCCATTTGGCGATAAGTTTGCCCTGGTAATACAGAGGTATAACCAGGTATAACTCTGCCTACTTTCTGGGATACGGGCTTGAAGAATTTTTTTACATAAAATATATAAAATAAAGTCACCAGGCTCAAACATGGGCTATTTTTTCTTCTAATCTTTTATTTAGTGTTCGTTTTAATACCAATACTCCCGTCTATCTTAAAGAGAGGTTTATTTTTCTTAATGAAGATAACGTTTTGCAAAAGATTTTTGTTAAAGACTCCGGAACATAAAACTATAAATATTCACATAATATTCACATAATTCTATAAATATTCGTTTACAGTACGGGCTATTAAGCTATGGAACTCACTGCTTGTTGAAATAAGACAGGCAGAAAGCAACTATGGATTTAAGAAGATGGTAAAGGAGTTTTACCTGAATACTTTAGCACCAAATTTATAACTGGGCAACTTGGAAAATGTTCACTACCTATTTAATGTGCATAATTTATTTATTTTTTTTTTATTTGTTTGTTTTAACTTTAATTTATAATTTAAATACTTTTGTTTTAAAAAGTTAGATTACTTCATTAATTAATTATTTGAAAGAGTTATGATTTATAAACAGTTATTGTACCTTCTCCTTAAGTTAATGTAATTATCTTCTAAGCGTTGGTTGTTTGCAAGAGATCGCTTGTTAGCAATAAAACCGCTTTTTGTATAAAATATGTTTTTTATAAATGTAATATGTAACAATTTCATGTTGTAGTTGTACAATGAAGAGTTTATTAATATTATTATTATTATTATTAAAATCAACCATCAAAGGACTACATCGGGAGATGCGAATTTGTATAAAAATAGCTAATCGTGGGTACCGGGTACCCTGGTTGTACTTCTTCGGGGATACAGGCTAATAGAAACGTTTTATATCCATTTAAAAAACCAAGTTCAAACATAGACTATTTTTACCTCCAAGACTGTGATGGGCGCTGAAAGTTTGAATAAACATAATATGTACTACGATTTCGTGTACGAGTACGAGTGCCTCTTGTAAGGTGAACGTGAATAGAATTTTTTTCTATTCTATTCTATTTTATATTATAGTATATATAATAATGTGATAAAGATACACCAGGTTAAATCTTGGAGTATTTTAGTCCAAGTTTATTAATAAATAATACAGATTTAATCATAGCTTTGCATATAGTATCATATAGACTCGTCACAAGTCCCATGTAACGTGCATAAAAATATCTTCTATTCTATTATATTTTATGTTACAGTATGTACTACAATGTGATAAAGATACACCAGGTTGAACCTTGGAGTATTTTAGTCCATGTTCATTAATAATATGGTTCAGGTTTAATCATAGCTTTGCATATAGTATTATATAGACTTGTCACAAGTGCCTCCTGTAAGGTGAATGTGAATAAAAATATTTTCTATTACATTCTATTTTATATGATAAGACTGTATGTGGTAAAGATACACCAGGTTGAACCTTGGAGTATTTTAGTCCATGTTTATTATAAAATGGTACAGGTTTAATAGTAGCTTTGCATATTTAAATACAAGAGGCATACTTAATAAAACAACGGGACATCTAAGCAAATAAAGATATACACAGAGGCTGAGGATTGTAAGAACCCTGCAGGGTTTCTCACGTTTCAGATTTTATGAGAGTCTAGACTAGAAGGTGACTTTAATGTTTAGAGTTTTAATTTTACTTTTTAATTGCAAAAAGAAGGATGTTAACAACGTTGTGTATTTTATGATATTGGTAGGCAAACAAGCAGACATATTTCCTGATGGTAAGAAATTCACGCCGCCTAGAGACACCAAAGTTGGTAATGGTACGTTGCCAACCTGAGGCTGTCATGTTAGGCCTCGAGCAAAAGTAAGTTTACCGCCTACCTTACCCTCCAAACCGGGACATGTCTTGACGTCATGGTGGCAGGAATAGGAAAGGCGGTGGTACCAATTCGGGCCAGTCGCTGCGAAACTCTACCTCCTAGTAGTAGTATAGTTTTTTTTTATGTTACCAATTTGATTACTCTGCGAATGGATTTTATTAGCTCTCTCTTTAAATAGAGATGATCAGATGTGGTCCCAAGTTTGATCAAGAACTAAAAAGTGGTTTTTGAGTTATATTTAATCGCGTCTGTGGTCTATCAGTCCGTCAGTTGTACTTGACTTCGTAAAACCCCGGGTTCGACCCCCGGACCGGGCTACAAAGAAATTAAAAATTGTGCATTTCAAATTTTCTAATAAAAAAAACGTTGCACGCGATTGGATATGTGACCGATTGTCGATAGGCTTACATTGTGGGACTTAGTGTCTTCGGCTAGTCGTGGGCGCACTGGTTGTGCCGCTGCCTTCATGTCTGAGAAAAAGTATCTTTACGCCCATATAGGCCATATGGGCATGAAGATACTTTTTCTCAGTTCATTATTCAGATGTGGTCCCAAGTTTGATCAAAAACTGAAAAGTAGTTTTTGTGTTATATTTAATCTAAACATGGAACAAAATTTAATCTGCTTATGAAATATTTTTAAAGGCAATTAATTATTGATATACATAAAACATATTGGTTTTTAAAGTTTTTGTCTGTTTCTCTCAAAACTCACTCAAAAACTCACTCACAACCCATTCATTGTTAGCTTACAACCCTAGCCAATATTAAGGATACGATTTACTCGTAAAAATCTTTTATTCCCATCACTAGCTACAGAAAATCACTTTAATGTGTGCGAAGTCACGGGCGAGTTTTGGCGCCATCAAGAGAAAAGATGGTCGAAGTTTTTCATAATTATGGAATTTCGTGTTAATATTGAGTGAAATTAGTCAATTTTGGTTTCATTTTGTACAGTTTTGTTTAGTGAAAGTGCACAAATGAAATAATTGTGAAGAAATTAGCGTATCGTGTATTTCCTCGCTGCCGCCAAATCTTCTCACATTTTTTACTTTACCCAAGAGCCTGACATGACTTGCTGACGACTTATGACTAATTATAATTAATTAAAATTGATATAAAATTTGATGCAAATTTCTACTTGACTAATGGCATACTAACGTGCTAACAAAATACTAACGTGAAGGCCAAAACCTAAAGAAAGAAACGAAAAAAGAAGTTACGGGCGAAAGCTAGTAATGCGTATTTTTTGTCTAGTTGAATAAGATGGTAATGCAGAAGAGCAGAACGCAAATATTTTTTAATAATAATGCTTATAAAGTACATTAAATCAATAAATAAAACATTACCCACACTACCATGCATTTGACACACACAAACAAATATATTGATGATAACGATAAAAGGTATGATGGATGCACTAAAAAGTTTTAAACAAGTAGTTGGTCTTAAGAAATGAAGATGGCGTTCTTATCAACAAGATATTAAAATTTATTATGGTCGAATTTCGACCAAGGGGCGACCACTAGTACAAATAATTTCTCATGAGTTTAAAATGAAATTAAATAGTTGAAAAGTTTTTTATATTATTTGAAGGCGAATATCTTCTATCTATAGATAAAAAATGTATCAATTCGCGTGTTCTCCGCATCACGCCTGATCGTTGGACCAATTTGGCTATTTTTTTATTGGGTTAGTTGTTGTCAGAAGAAGGTTCTTATGAACAAAAAAACCGGAAAAATTACTGGAAAAATGGCAAAAAGCAATGCATTAATACGTACAAACTGTTAGTAGCTGTTAATATCAAGTGATACCAAGTTCGGTCGGTTATTTTTTAAATATATGAACTTTAACTATAGTTTGTTCAAAAGACGAACTTAATGTCTGCTGGCATTCTTGCACACTCAACCTTTAGGCCATCATCCTCAATTGAGAATAATAATATTACCTATATTACAATGGTAAGATACTTTAAATTTGGCATTTTTACTGCAATATTTGTGCTGCGAATTTTGTCTTTTTATTTCGATTTGGACTTAAACGTATTACATAGGTATATAACAATAAAGAAGACAAAAAGAAATAAAAAAGTTTCCACATGATTAGAATCTGCATTAGTTTATCGTCTGTGAAAGATGTTTTTGTTAAAACAATGGTGCATTTTTAGTTCGAAAAAACGTTAACTAATTTTACTGAATTTCCTCCTATCAAAAAGGGACCTTAAAGATCTGATTTCCTGGTGGAAGGAATGAGCGTAGGATATTACCAACGTACCAATACCGTGAGTTGTTGCTGAACTCGTGACGTAATCCAGGAAAAACTACTAGATTTTTCGACGTGTGAGCGATAGGGTCATCACATACCCTACGTATTTAAAAGAGTATTAAATTATCTTCCCAATGGCTAAAAACTTGTAAAGAAGGTTGGTATTTAGTAATCTTAAGTTTCAGAGTGTCGGTCTGTCGGCACTCGGCATGTTTCAGTCGCCGACTAGCCTCAGGCAAAATACCGTGGGAATGCTTTGTACAGACGGCCAGACCACTTACTCTAACTATATACAAGTAACTTCATTTTAAAAGATGCTTCGGACGATCGGCGTATGTGTAGTAATTTTTAAATGGGTAGAGCGATCTCCTTTGCAAAGAACTCTTTTTTCAATATATGTACCTAAGATAATAGAGCAGTTTTTTTAGTTTTACTATGATCTCCAATCATACAAAAACATTGAAAAATATATATTTTTTTAAATATCTTTATAAAAGGTATAGTTTTTATAGTTTTATTAATTTAAAAGAAAGAAAGTAAAAAAAATACTTTTGTTATTTGTGCTATAATGTTTTTCATTTTTGGTAGTATTTTTCTTTTGTTCTTCACTTTCTTTCTTTCTTCAATTATTTACTTTCCTCTTGCCCTATATACATAATATAATCCGTGATACCAGTCAAAATATGTACAATATGAGTGCATCACCGCTATTAGAAATTCTAAAAGATTAGTATTTATTTTTCCTTTAACCTTTACTATATATCTAAATCTTGTGGTACATAATTAAAGACATAAGTTCAGTAACTTATTTTAGGAATAAAAGATACAAACTAATACTTAATATAAAGAGGTGTAATTTCTAATGTATTTGTTTGTTATCACCATCGATCATGAGTATTCTTTCAGTAACAGATTGCTAAAATATTCAAAAGTTACATAAGCTGTGATTTTTACGGTTGACAAAAAAATCATTGAAAATAATGTACAAAGAGTATATAAATACTACGTAATAAGACGCGGGACTTCCGTAGATACAAAGCAAACGCGAATTTGTATTAAGCTTAGGTACTTGAAAAAGTATAACCCGTATAATTTCAAAGTAAGTCTAAGGGCATTCAGGTATAAGGCAACTAGTGTCATATGATTTGGGCGAATAAAAAACATTTATTTTTTATTTTTTTATATGAAAGTTGCATCAAACTGATAATGTAAATAATGCACTTGATGTCAGAAATAGCGGGCGAAATATTATTTAGCCACAGATTAGGCACGGGTCAACAGCATTTTTTTCTTTTCTTTCTTTAAGTTTTGGCCTTCACGTTAGTACCTTGCCATTCGTCAAGTAGAAATTTGCATCAAATTTTATATCAATTATAATTAGTCATCAGTCATAAGTCGTCAGTAAGTCATGTCAGGCTCTTGGGTAAAGCGGCGGCCTCATTACACAAGCTCATGTAAGGAGATTTGGCGGCAACGAGGAAATACATGATACGCAAATTTCTTTATGATTATTTCGTTTGTGCACTTTCACTGAACAAAATTGTACAAAATGCCACCAAAATTGACTAATTTCACTCAATATCAACACGAAATTCATTAATTATGAAAAAACTTCGACCGTCTTTTCTCTCGATGGTGCCAAAACCTTCTAGCCACAGATTAGGCACGGGTCAACAGCAAAAGGTGCTTCTTCTTCTTTTTATGGCTTTTGCAACTACCATGCGTAAGTAGTTTAATTTCCCAAATGTCTAAGTGTCGGATAAAGCACGGTTCAATAAATAGTAACTTAAACATAGAAATATTTAGTGTTTGTTTCAGTAAAAAGTTAAACGAATGACAGTAAACTGACATTAAATGTGTTGTCAGTTTTATCCGACTCCAAACGAGGAGGTTCGCAATTCGATTACATGTTTTTTATTTTTTATTTAACGCGTAACAAACGTGATTCCTCGATCAATAGCCAGCCAATTTTGATAGTTGTGGCTATGGTCTAGCTAACAACGAAAAGTAAATGTTTGTTTTTAGTATTTAAAATTGAAATCTAGGTACATCTTGTCATCCTATCCTATTAATCCTAGGTGGTCGAGTTTAGCAACGACTCGCACGATTTGGTACTACCGTCTTACCTATTCCTGCCGTCATGACGTGGTCCGATTCGGAGGGTAAGCTAGCCGGTAAACTTACTTTTGCTCGAGGCCTAACATCCCGGCCTCAGATTAGCGGCGTGTATTTTTTAACATCATTAAATCCGTCTGCTTGTTTGCCTTCCAATATCATAAAAAAAATAAAAAAATGCGAATGTTTGTACGTTTGTTTGTTACTCCTTCACGCAAAAACTGCTGACCCGATTTTCATGAAATTTGGCATACACGTAGAAGGTAACTTGGATTAACACATAGGATGGTTTTTATCCGAAAAAATGATCATGGAGGACCACAAACGCGGGCGACAACCCGGGCATCAGCTAGTTTAAGATAAAACAATAAGTAACACCAACTTACAACCAAGATAAAACAATAAGTAACCAACACATATTATTCTTGGTCTCAATACATAAAAAACCTAAAAAACAGAAGTTTATAAAACGTAAACTCATTGAGTGAGGTAAATATAAATATTCGGGTTTTCTTTAATTGAATATGTCGATGTTTCGGGCGTGGGTGTTACGAATTATAGGCCATTGTTGGCAACACTGGGTGGGCAATGTCGGTTTTTTAAGCTTTTGCGAGCGAATTTTATGATAAAATGTTTTTGAGATGTTTAAAATCGATTTGGGTATCATTTTGGTTAGTATTTGAGTCGAAACAAGCAGTATTTTTACATTCCAATGACTGATATGACTTCGGTAGTGAGTAGGTTGGGTAACAGTTTAGGGCCACTTCTGTTCTTCATCTTTTTTATTTGTTACTTATTAATATTAATTTAATAAAGCTAGTTTTAACACAGGTAGGTGATGTACCCTCACATCTTACTGTATTGATAATAATAATATTTTTTATATTAAATGTATAAACGTAGAAAATAAGAGGCATTGAAAATAAATGATAATAATAGTAATAAATTATCTTTATTTCACGTAAACCTACAAGAGGTACCTGTGACGTGTCTATACAATAATAAATCTACCACCGGATCGGAACGCGGCCGCACACTGAGAAGATCCGGCAAAAAACTCAGTTAGTCTCTTTAAAAATATGTTTACAATAATTAATGTAATGATATATTATATTTTTAAGAGATTGGCATGAGGAGCAATTAATCCCAAGCCGTCTTATCAACTTAATATTCAGCAATGGTATAATAACCCTTTTCATTTAATTTACATTTAACACATTTTTTGTTTTGTTGGAATTATATAACGATTTTGATTGTTGCTTTATTCAGTCATCGAACAAGAGGACAGAGACTAGGTAGTAGAGGTTCGCAGCGACACGCCCGGATTGGTTGCACATCATTAGGTATCTATTACTACCTAACGACGTTAGCCAGTGCTTGCCGTTGACGTGTTCCAGTTCGGAGGGTAAGGTAGCAGGTAAACTTACTTTTGTACGAGGCCTAAAATTCCGGCTTCTAGTTGGCAACGCGCCACTACCACTTTTGGTGTCTCTAAGCGGCGTTATTTTTCTACTATCACGAAATCCGTATGCTTAATTGTCTTCCAATATCACAAAAAATATACATTTAGCTTCTCAAAACAAATAATACAATCCTAATAAGGTCTGTACTGTCCACTTCACTGCCTCCAACAACTATATCGTCAGTACCTACTGGAGAGTACCTACTCTCCGTTGTTGTGTTCCAGATTTTTTACCACAAATTTAGCAAATGATATGCTGGGCTTGTGGGTGTTAGTAGTAAACGATACTAATGTATAGTAATACTTTAATACTTAGCTACATAGCAGAATTATTAAAATCATAAGCAGGTACCGTCCTCAATCGAGTCATTTTATTGTAGTAGGTAGTTATTACAAAAGGTAGGTGATGACCCCATCGAAAGGAAGAGTAATTATGTGATTCATAGTGCAGCATTATTAAGTCAAATCAGCAGGTGGAGTCCTCATTCCAACCGTCTTCCCGTAGTATCTAACCTTATATGCTGCTATGTGGATAGTGCAATGGGTCTCTACCTCAGCAAGTTGCTGCAAAACAATCCACCACCAGTGGTCTTGTTGGTAATGACCCATGCAACCTACGTTGCCTCTAACGATCTGAAGAACAGCGAGGCAGTATACGAACTAATCTATTTAGTTGGTAGAGTTTCACAGCGACTTGCCCGGATCAGTACCACCGCCTTACCTATATATAACGTCAGCGCATTCCGTTGATGTGTTCCGGTTCAAAGGGTAAGGTAGCCGATTAACTTACTTTTGCTGAAGGCCTGACAGGCTTCAAGTTTGCAACGCACCATAACTAACTTTGGTGTCTCTTGGCGGTGTGAATTTCTTACTGTCAGGAAATTCGTCTGCTTGTTTGCCTTCCAATACTATAAAAATAAAATGAAATCATTAAAAATCAATTTTATCGCTTTATTGCTTTAAAATTAAAAATGATAATCCTACGAGTATTAATATTATAAATACGAAAATTTGTATGTTTGTTTGTTACTATTTCACACAAAAACTGCTTAACCGATTTTCTTGAAATTTGGCACACACATAGAGGTTAGCTTGGATTAACACATAGGATAGTTTTTATCTCAAAAACTGTTCATGTGAGACAACCACGCGAATAACACCGCGGGCACATCCAGTTTTAAATATTTTTATTATTTGAAACAAGATTCGCTGATAAGTGACGCTTTGACAAATGGCAATGAGTTTCTTGGGTTTTATTACGAATTTGTCTCATACAAAAGTCACTTGCTGATAATTCAAAATAGTACCCCCGTATCCACATAGCATTTGCATTCAAAACACGTCACCGCCGCGACTCAATCGCTAAAAAATTATCGCATTATACTCGCGTATCAACCATCCATATAGGAAACGATATCAAACGCCCACGCAATACAAGCAAAAATCACTCTTATCAGCATGAAAAAGAGTCTAATTTATCAAACATGGATAGTCTTTTATGCTTTTACAAAAGGGAGATTCAACTACAATAATACGTATATAGGGCCGGCGCGCGCGCAGTCTGATCTGACCACTACTGTGCAGTTCCCACGGGCAGTGTATTCATCTGTCCTTGTCGCTCAGTAGAGCGCTATCCCTCTCCCCCCTGATGAACTGCCGCTCTTTCGTTTAACGAAGCACACCCACACACGGTGCTGGTATTTTAGATTGTTCTGAGGTAGACATAGATTAGCTGCGTCAGACCATAGGTTAGATTCTGCTTTTTGAATGTAAGATCTAGGTGGGCGGAAAATTACATCTACCTATACAGCTATATCTCTGGCTCTTCGGGAAAATGTAGGCGATTGTTAGGGAAATTTGAGGTAGGTATGTGGCAAATACATCAATTTTTGGAAGTCGTAGCCATCCTTGGTGGTTGGTGAAACTCCGTTTAGAATAATTTTCTTACAAATACGAGTGAAACAATTCCACTGTTACACTTTTAGGTATCTTTTATTTGTTAAACTAGAAATCGATTTAGAAACTTCAAGAAAAAAAGAAAGAAAATATTTATTAATATACTAATACTCACCACACATATCTAACTAATAAACATAACTAATAACTATAACTAATAAAAAAAAACAACTAGGAATCTTATCTAACTCTAAATATAAGTAACTTACCTAACCTTAATTAACTTACAAAAAAAATAAATGAAGATATAGAGAGAGAGAGAGAGTGTGGTAACATGAGTCCGCCAAGGAAATGCTCAGTATTTGTTGAGGATTTATCTAACCTCAACACTGGTTTTCAGCTTTTCCTGTCTGTCTGACTATGTGTTGTAATTTTAACCTAAAAATATTATGGCTTTCCTTTCAAAATAATTTAAAATAAAGAGAAAAACTACAGTATTGTTTGGATTTTATTTAATGAAAAAAAAACAGCTATAAATATGATGTCTGTGATGATGATTTGTATGAAACCAGATGGCTATTTGATCACATTAAAGTATACCTACGTGTAACAGTGTAAGTGTATCAATAAAAAAACTTCAATATGTATTTGGTTAAGAAAATAGTGCATTCATAATCAAGCGACACCTCGGACCAATCAAATAACAGAAAATAGGTATTAATTACTTTGATTTGATGGGATGTAGGTGATTCCATTACAAAGTTCTTACAATAATCTCTCAACTAAAAAATGTGGATATCAAAAAATGGCTTATTTTATCAGAATGAGTCATAAAAAAGCAGACAGAATCAAATTTATGATATTTTTGTAAAAATCGAGTGAAGACACAGACTACTATAATAGTAGTGGTTGGTAGGAATGTGACAACTCCATCGCCTGAAAGTGGAATGATCCTGTATTAAATTGAATGCTTGTGTGATGGGTATTAGTTAACGATCACCTGTGTGGTCTAGCAGTCTGGTGTCGGACTTGACTTTTCGAGGTTGCTGTTCGATCACCGGTCGGGCAACAAAAAACATATAAAATAAGTACTTTCAAATTTCTCATAAAAAATAACGTTGCCCGGGATTAGATATGTAACTAGTTGGCGATAGTCTTGCGTTCTATCACATTGTGGGATTCAGTGTCTTAGAGTAGTTGTGGGTGCTCTGGTTGTGCCTCTCCCTTCCTCTCCTTGGATATGGGTGTGAATACGTAGAAATACTTAAATTGATACCAGTAGGTATACTCTTAAATCAAAATTTTTGTATAATTTTGTATTCTTGAACACAATACTAAGTAGAAAATATAATAATATAGTATACAGAATAAACAATACACACTCAAACCCAAAAATGCAGACATCTAGATCAATCAAATATCCGCCCCAATGGGAGTCCAACACTAGCATTGCAGTTGGTTGTTGGCGGTAGGATTGAACGCTAATTTCTCGAACAAACAACGTTTTGAAAATAAGACAACCGATAAAGTTACAAAATAGACTTTATCAGGCTTAGGTTGGCAACGCACCGTCAACACTATAGGCGATGTGTAACTATTTCACACTTTCAGGAAATCGGCATGTTTGTTTACCTATAAAACATAGTTAGATATAGGAAACTGATCCACCAATCAAATTGTCCAAAATCATTAACCAATAGTTGCGTATCCAAAAAATGCTATTAATTTACCATTAACACTACTAAAAAACAACTCCCAACTGCGATGTAATCTCTTATATATAAAATTCTCATGTCACAATGTTCGTTCCCATACTCCTCTTAAACGGCTTGACTAATTTTCATGAAATTTTTGAGCATATTGAGTAGGTCTGAGAATTGGCCAAAATCTATTTTTAGTAACCCTAAGTGATGAGGGTGAATCTTTTTCTTACCCCTTAGTGATAAGGGTGACACATTTTTTCATAGCAGAACAACGTCTGCCAGGTCTGCTAGTTATTTAATAAATTTTCGCTTTTTTGAGTAATCATCGGAGCAAAATTATTGAAGTGCAACTTCTTTATCGACGTATGAGAGGCAGTCACATTTCTCTGTTACGTTAATTGAACTCCAGTCACGCTCTATAAAAACCACTGTATTTTATCACCTAATTT
>NJDD01000882.1:0-44343 GCA_002245505.1 Calephelis nemesis
GATAAAATAAATTTTTATTAGCTTTACATATACCTACCACCGGTACCTATGGCCTAAATTTTATCGATATCGATAAAAATGAATATATTGCCCAGCAGCTGTATTTTATCTGTCAAAACTGACATTTACGTGACGTTTTGTTGGTAACATAGTGCGATGTAAACTGATTATTTTTTAAAGTACCTACTAAGTCCCGTCTCTTAAAACGTAGTGATTATATTCTCTTTGGTAGATAGATATAGACAAGGAATATCTATATAACTCTTTAGCAAGAGGCTATAGATATCCGATACCGTATTCAGAAACAAAGTTTGTTTACGGTAGACAGGGATAAATTAATTTACATTCTAAAAATTGTTGTATTAATAAATAATCTTATAATAAATACAAAATACAGTGTATTGTAGATTGTAACTAAATAATTAAAATTAGTAATTTGATTAAAACCTATTAAATAATTGCACTATGTTGAAACGCTTAAATATTTTTGTAACATCTTTGTAACACTCATATTCCGCAAACAAATATTTTTCTTTCTTTCTTCTTCAAAGATGTTGACAACGTATGACAACCGTTTAATTCACTTTTAGCAAAAGTAATACGCATACAGCCACATTTCTACCAAAACCTTCCAAGTTAAACAGTATTTAACTAAGCATTGTCAAAATGTACTTTATGAATAACAAATTTTTAAACAATGTTTAAGGCTTAATCAAATTATTATTTAAGCAATGTTTAGGACGTTATTTAACTATTTTTTATGAATGAGGCAGTAAATTCGTTACGAAATATATTTTGTCATACAGCAAGATTTTTTTATCACCATCCAAATTTTTTGTGGGCATAAAGTCTAAAAATAGGTATATAAATAAATCTATAAATAAGTCCATTTATGAAAAAAAATAGGTATCTAGCAGGTAGCTATCTAGCATGTCAGAGCACTCAGCGTGTAGGTACGGAGCGCGCGCTGCCCATAAACATCAATATTTTGTAGACAAATTTGCGATGTCATATCTTAATATTTTAGTATTGAGGGATACTAAAAGAAAAAAAACACGTATTTAATTATTTTCACTTAAGATCAACATATTAAAATTTGGATGGTGATTCAAAAGTCAGGGTGTATTGTTAGCTCGATGAAGGTCGATTTTTGTTCGTATCTTAGACTATGTTTGGAAAGAAACAATAAGTAAATCTTGAAGATAAACTGCCTTATTCATAAAAAGTAATTAAATAACCTCCTAAACATTGCTTAACTAATCATTTGATTAAGTCTTAGTCATTGTTTAAAAATTTGTTATTCTAATGTACATTTTGACAATGCTTAGTTAAATACTGTTTAACTTGGTAGGTTTTGTAGAAATGTGGCTGTATACGTATTTTTTCTGCTAAAAGTGAATTAAACAATTGTCATCCATTGTCAACATCGTTGTTTCTGAATACGGTGTCGGACATCTATAACCTCTTGCTAAAGAGTAAATACAATATAGAGTAGTATAAATATATTCCTTGTGTATAAATATCTAATACCTGTTAATGTGCTGGGCACTGGCTGGATCTGGGCTATGTATGGTAACTTGTTGGTATTTTTTAAACAATGTGATGCCAGAGTTCAGAACTACTCGTAATAGAACTCAGCGACATGCCCGGATTGGTACCACCGCCTTACCTATTCCTGCCGCCATAACGTCAGCGCTTGCTGTTGACTTGTTCCATTTCGGAGAATAAGGTAGCCGGTAAACTTACTTTTGCTCAGGGCTTAACATCCCAGCCTCAGGTTGGAACGCACCATTACAACCTTCTTGAAATTCTCACCATCAGAAAATCTGTCTACGTTTTTGCTTCCAATATCATAAAAAAATGCTCTGGAAAACTATTCGCTTGTTCAAACATTGGCCATCTCCATAATAAAACATATTAAGTATTATAGTCCTCCATTGTACCAAAATCCAACATGTCCCGTCCAAATTTGTCCAAACTTCTACGAAAATTCTACCAAATCAAAATATTTCAATGCGTGTTGTATAGAAAATTCATAAGAATACACAAATAAGCCATATTAAATGGCTATTTGTTGCATTTTCTCATCGCACATAAAATCAGCTTTTTGCAATTTAGTCAGCCATTTTGTTGATTAAAGTTTTAAACAAGGGTCCGAGGTTGTTTAAAGTGACAGCTGTTTAAGAGTATATTTAAACTAATGATTGACTTTAAGTATAGCATTGATAAGTAAACATTTTTTTAAACATTATTTAAATTGGTGATTTAAAGTTAAGCAACGTTTATGAATAAGCCTGAAAGATCATACAATTTAAGAAATTGAACCTGACTATAAAAAAAATATATCTCATTTAAAAATACGTATGGGCATTTAAGTTAAAGAGAAGAAATACGTTACAGCGGACGCGATCGCTGATTTTGTCTCCGGATGAGCAAAATAAAGCGCTTATGACATTGGTTCTGTACAAGGGACAGCTTCGGGCCCTGTCCTGGTGGGTGACTGTTCGGTATTACCACTTAAAACTAGCGGAAACGGAACGCAATCGGTCAAACGTCAACGTGATTCTCTATACGTAATCACGCGACCGGCGGGCGGCGAGGCATTTTTAGTTTTATATGGGCAGGTTGGCGATAGGTTTGCCAACTATCACATTGTGTGACCTTTGTGTCTTCAGCTAGTCGTGGGTGCCTGGTTGTGCTTCCACCTACCTCTTCTGGGATACGAGCGTGAAGATACTTTACTTTTTTATGGATACTAATAATGCACAACATTATTTAAAGAAACTTGAAAACTTTGAAATTGAAAAAAAAGAGAAGCTAAATTTGGCCATTCTTCGAACGCTCTTCCTTAGGAAAATCTTTCTTTTTAATTTCATAAACAGAAAACATTCCGAATCAAAATTTGACCCACATTTTAACGCTGACAAAAGACAGTGTGTTCACTAGAAGTTTTTAATTCTAAACTGCCCGTTTAAACATCATCCTTATTTAGGAAATTTCTTATTCAAAAGATACAGAATGACTTATTAACTTAACGTCTACTCAACGACGACAACAAAATACAAATTTACGCTGAACTTAGAACTTTAGATTACAAAAATACAGCACAGTGAATGAAGATAGCACTATATTATTATCTACACACTCCAGCACCAACACAAACACAGAGGTACACGCAGGAAGACACACACAGACGCGTACACGCACACGCACACGCACGCACACTCTCGTGAATGATTATAATTTGCTTGAATGTTTATAAATATTTACTTAAAGTTGTTTATCAAATTAAATTTGTTTTTTTTTTCTAATCATACCGATTTCTCTCTCACGCACACTTTGAAAATATAATTACAAATACTAATTGTTATGTGCTATATAAACCACGACACAAAAACATTTTAGTTTTACGGCTTCCAGTCGCATAAATTATTTCAAATAAAGCCGCATCTACATTGTCAATTGGCGCTTGATTAATTTGTCGCCGAAAGAGTGAAAGTGTGAAAAGACGCCGCTAAAAAAACTCTTCCTTGCGTCCGGCCATCTGCCCGATTACATTGCAAAATCTTAAGAATATCCCGGTGGTATAAGTTCTCCATCACTTACCGAAAAGTCTGAAAGATCGAAGTGTCTTCGTACGTAGATCGCGGAAATTCTGGTAAAATAACTAACTAAACTTTTGCGATGCTTTTGTAGGTTTCCGGGAGTTGCGAAACCACACGCAGTCATTAAGTTGAGTATTTACCGGCCAACTATTTGCATTATTCACCATATGAAACAATGACTCGCGCACTTCCACTACAAAAGATGAGTAGTCCCTTTTTATTTTAGGGATAATTTTCGCCACTTTGATATCCTCGGAGTTGCAAATGGACTTGACGTACTTTAATTTTGCCTCCTCCGAAGTGCCTGGGTACTGAGACCACACGTGTAGAAATCTCTTTCACCGTATGGCTTGGACCAATCTGCGGATTTCCTCCTTTTTGGGCTAATCTGGAAACCAATTATGGTTTTTTTCTGGTTCAAAACTTTCAACCCATCACCAGATTCTCTGGATTTCACCTCTAATATAATGTCATTTTGCTGTGATAATTTCACATTAGTCCCTATTGAATAATTAAAGCGTGTGGACTCGTCCTTATCTTTATTACGTTGTGTCGCTCGGCGCATACGCCTGTGTGTGATTTGTCGGCGATGTTGAAGCTGCCAACGTCCCGCTCGCACTTGCTGTACCTGATATCACGTTCGGTTTTTCTTTCCCTCTCTTGGGACCCACCACACCCATTGACACAACAATCAGCCCAGATATTGCATCGCGAATATTTGGTTTTGTTTTATCCACACAACTTAAGGTACTTGAATTCTTAGCTAATAATGAAGACTTCAAAATCTTTGCTTGAGATTTTATAACACTATACTTTACCAGAATTACGTCTTCAAGCGCATCGTTTTAATAAAAACTACATTAAATGATTATTTAAAGTTACAGGTCTATAATTTTTCATATCACAAACAATTGTTCATTTAACAAAGCAATCGGATATACTTTCTGATAAAGGACCAAATCAAGCAACGTGCCATCATTAAGTAGTACCTCTATAAGAAGGGTCTATCACGGAAAGCCATCCATGATGATATCGGTACATAAGGAGATTCTGCTTTGTTTTATTCATCCATCAAATGGATAGCAAAATTCAAGCGTGGCAGAGAGAGTGCGAAAGGTAAACCACGTCGATGTCCACTACTGCCAAAAATATTTAAAAAAGTGTTTGATTTAATTATGGGTGTCCGAATATAATCTGATCTGATCTACAAAAACCTACCGTCAGTCGCATCCGACAGTGTGTTTCAAGCATTAGGCTATACGCATCCAATATAAAGGATTATGTACAAGTAACAAATACGATTCGTAAACCCATACAGATATAAAAATATGCTGTCAAAATTAAAGTAACCTATCATTCATTAACCTTTTTATACAAACATTGTCACGTTGTGGGTACTTATAAAGAACACTCCATAAGAACCACCAACGTTCCTGGAAAAACAGAACAACAACGCATCGTACGATGTTACCTCTCACCCCTCACCTCTCCGAGATTAGCGCGCGACATATATAAGCTCACCTAACCACGAGGCGTCATTTTGATATTCTATCGGGACCTTCCCAGCGAGGTCGCCTTTACAACAACTACTAAACTACTAAAGTAATAAATAACTTAATAAATAACTTCTATTAATTCAATTTGCTACTGTGCTTATACATGTATATATATATATATTTATTTATTTATTTATTTGAATATTTATTTATGTATTTATTCAAATGTATGTTTATCCAATTTTAGTATAAAACTATTTCCTCTCTAGCAGACCAGGCGACATTCTTACGCAAGAGCGTACAATGCTATGTATACATATATTATGTACTTTTCTTCATTTCATTTCATTTCTTTTTTAATATTCAGGGGGCTGTCTCCAAAACTACGTCGCCGGGAATATTGTGAGAGATCTGCAAATGCAGATCCTCCTATACCCGTCGATGTCCTTTTGGCACCTCTCCCTGACTCCTGCTTTCGACTTTCAGGGTCCTACGGTACGGCTACCTACTCTAACCCTACCATTGTCTACCTATCATACAAGAGATCGGACTATATTAGCGCCCTCCGGTTGGAGCTTGACGGGATTCACTACGTCGAGGGTTACTCCGAACGATAAAAAAGGAACACCAGAAGGGGTGGAGCGCCCAGGACCGAGAATCCACCGGAGTTAAGGCCTCTCTCTCTCTTTTTACCTACTCCTAAGTATCAATTGTAAGGTTTCCCAGGACCTACGACCCCGGGTAGTTGTACTGTCACCAATACAATATTCACTTGAAATTTTGTACAATATAAATTCTTTTTTTTAGACATACTTTCATTTTTTTTCTCTCGCACTCTTGTGAAGACCTCCTCCAGGTTACAACATGCTGGTTTCGGAGACTCTTGACACCACCTTCGAATAACACCAGAGCGATTTGATCGTGGAATGTCAACCTAGGTCTCCTCGGGTTCCTACACGTCTATAATGTATCTATATGTATAAACATTTATCCCCATTTAGCGTGATCATTCCTTCACAGCCGAACGGATGGACCAATTCCGTTAATTATTTTTTTGGTGTGTTGATTATTGTTAGTAGAAGGTATGTTGAAGGTATTGTTAGAGAAAAACCAGGAAATTATTTAACTTTCATACAAAAGTATCCGTTGACCGACTGACCGTTCAAAACATTGCTATAGACATACGTACATACGTTTAACGTCAGGGGTTCATAAAATATCTCATTTAGAGTCGAGGGTTGAAACAACGCATCACAATTGTTTGGAAGCTACGTTACATTAGAAGAACACTCATATACACATAAACAAGTCAAACTTACAATACCTCTCTTTTATTATGTGCCTTAGCAGAACTTCAAAGATTAAAAAACATACATAATAAGGAAATTTAAAAACTATGATCCATCAGCCATCGTACATCAAATTCATTAGGCCTTGTCATCAATTCATCTTCATTAGAGAATACGGGCAGCCGGTGCCGGGGGAACCGCAAACAATCGTGGTTGCTGCGGGTATAAATTTACATACGGCGTATTTAAATGGTTAAAATGGCGCGGGTTAAAACCGCCCCGTTAGTTCTTAGCCTTAAAGTGCCGTGCCAAAATAGGGTAGACGGCAGGATTTTGTACATAAGATGTAAGTGCGTGCATGTGTGTTTGTCTGTGTGTGCGTGCGGCATCTTAACTGGATTTTGATGCGGGTTTTTTGTTTGAAAGCTTACGTGATCGAGATCGTTTATTAGCTACAGTTTATTACATTTGCAGCTTTTAGTAAGCATTGTCTAACATGGTCTATCTATGGGTATTTTGTTTTTATGATATTAGAAGGCAAGTAATTAGTCGGATTTCCTGATGGTAAATGAATACGGATTGAAAAAAGTCGGATTTCCTGAAATTCACGCCGCCCAGAGACACCAAAGGTGGTAATGGTGGCAACCTTAGGCCGGGATGTTAGGCTTCGAGCAAAAGTAAGTTTACCGGCCACCTCATCCTCCAAACCGGAATATGTCAACGACAAGCGCTGACATTATGGCGGCAGGAATAGGTAAGGCGGTGGTACCAACCCGTTGAGTTGCTGCGAGACTCTCCCACCTAGTTAGAAGTCACGGTGTCAGTGAAGGTAAGCCTATGCTCGCCTTTTACGATCTGCTTGGTACAGGAAGGCAGATGGTATATTCTGGAAAGGCTATCATCTAACCTAATGAGAACTTAATAACAAGGACCTGATGATGAAACTTAAAGGTGGCTAACCGATCAAAGTTTAAAAGTTACAGTACTCTATTTCGCAATCAATGCATTTTATTTAAAGCACAATCTTTAGAACTGACGTGATTGAGATGTTTCTTATATCTATTGATATCTGTTCAGGAGTTGCCGGTAGTCAGCTCATTTACAAACATTGGAATGAATATCGGACTCATTATAGGTACATACATATTTATAACACTTTTAAACTTACTTGAGACAGTTAAAATACTAACTAATGCTAGTACAACTGAGCTAGTCTGGCGATGGAGCTCGAAGATTAGATAGATCCAGACAGACCCTGGAACACCTGCTGGTAAAACCATAGAATTCATTCGATTCGCCTTAACTGGATCTACTCCCTAATGACGATGACTTGATGACAACGACCTAGTTGATGAATTTAACGTGTGATGGCTATTGTATTATTGTTTTAAACTTTCAGTATTATGTATGTTTCGAACTCTTTGTAGTTTTTCTAAAGCGCGTCATAGAATAATAACTAAATAAATAAATATCCCTGAACAAGTTACACAAATTTAATATAACCCTAAAGTAAGCAAATTATGTGCTTGTGTTATGGGTCTTAGTCAGCCTCACTGATACATAGAAATAGGTACTTAAATAGATAACCAGAATAAATTTAACAAGCACCTAGACCCAGAATCAGAATCAGAATAGTCTTTATTCACATGAACCATACAAGTGGTATTTGTACGCGTCGACATTTTTTTAAACTACTAAAAGACATATGTACATACGTCATTTAACGTCAGGGGTTAATAAAATCTTTCATTTAGAGTCGAGGGTTGAAACAACGCAACACAATTGTTTGGAAGCTACGATGCATCAGACGAACACTCAAATTGCAGTGGCAAATTGAAACCTCTATTACCAAGTATGTTTATCTTCCAAATACTCTGAGGCCATAAAATAGCCTTTTTTAAAATAGTTTTGCTTTGATACATTTTTTAAACTTATTTATAGGTAGATCTCTAATACCAATGGGCAACTTATTGTAGAAACGTATACATTGACTCAAAAAGGATTTACTAATTTAATGGAGACGAGTTTTGTATGCGGTTAGATTATTTTTATTCCTTGTATTAATATCGTGAACATCACATTTTTTTGTAAACATACATAGAATTTTTAACATACATTAAGTTCTCATAAATGTATTGAGAACTGAAGGTTAAAATTTATTTCTTTGAATTTTTCTCGGAGGGAATCCCTTGCTTTAAGATTATAAATAGCTCTAATAGCTCTTTTCTGTAATACAAATATAGTATTTATATCTGCAGAATTTCCCGAAAGAAGTATCCCATAAGACATTAAACTATGAAAATAGCTAAAATATACCATTCGGGCCGTTTCAACATCTGTTAATGTTCTTATTTTTTAACTGCAAATGCTGCTGAACTAAGCCTATTTGCCAATTTCTCAATATGAGGGCTCCATTGTAATTTATTATCAATTGTGATGCCTAAAAAGACAGTAGATTCAACCAGATTCAGATTAGATCCATTTAGTAGTACATTGGAATCTACTAGCCTAACATTGGGCATTGAAAATCTAATACATTTCGTCTTATTACCATTTAAAAGAAGATTGTTAACTGTGAACCAATGTACAACTCATACTTACCCAATTGCCTTTTCACTTTAAATATAAGTCAAGTGTCATCCGCGAACAAAACAATATCGTGGGTATCCTTTATGTAATAAGGTAAGTCATTTATATATACAAGAAACAAAAATCGACCAAGAATAGAGCAATGTGAAATGCAGACATGCAGAAATGGAGACATCTAATTGTTCATCACACATATGGCTGCCCCCGTCGGGAATCGAGCCCGAGCCTCGCGGTTAGTCGGTGTAGTTAGGCGTGTACGCTTGCCACTCGACCAACGAGGCGGTCAAAATTACAATTATTAATTCACATTACCAAGAAGAGATCATAGTGTTGTAAATTTGACTTTGTGTGTATATGGCATCGTAACTCCCAAACAATTATTTTAACCCTCGACGCAATGAGGGGTTTTATTAACCTTCGCCGGAAAACATATGAAAGTATGTCTGTGGCAATAACTTTTAAACGGTTTGTTCGATTTTGATGCGGATATTTTTGTTTGAAAGCTGACGTAATCGAAATGATTTTTGCCTACGTTACGAATAGGTTTGTACTTGTATGTTTGTTCATTGATTTTTTTTATTTTAAAATTATGCATAAAGGTCTCTCAATTTTGAAAAAAAAATAAAAAAAATAAAATTGATTTGTTTTTAATTTTTATTGGGTTTATAAATTTTTATTTTACTTTTAAGACTATAATTACTTTATGTTAAAATGTTGCTTTTAAAAATAGTGTAAGAGGCTTGAAATTTTTTATACCTAATTAAACGACACCCCACTAGAAGAAGTTCGTCATCATTTACTTTATTTTTACGATTTTAAGTAAATTGATGAGTGTACACGATTTTCATGTCTTTAGTATCAATCGCTATATTGAGATGAATCTATCAACCAAATCGATCATCAAAATCAGACATATCTATAAATAGGTCTTAAAAATTGTATTGAGTTTTTTACTATCATTTTTTAAACTGTTTAGTTTTGTGCGAGAGACACTAAAGTAGTGAAGTGGGGGACATTTCACTACTTTGGAAGTGTCTCGAAGAAGAAGTGGCTTGAACATCCGTCAGCAGAAATCTGTCTTACATAACCTTATATTAGCTATACGTTGAATACTGCGTTGGTTATTTAAATTTCAAATCTTATCACTCAAAAATTGTGACCCCTAGAATGCTAACCTTTAGACACAGATATAGTCTTGAATGCTAGCCCTTAGACACAGATAGTCTTGTTTTATTATCGTACTTCAACTTAAGTAAGTATCTTCAAGCCCATATTCCAGACGCAGTAGGCAGAGGCACAACCAGGCCACGACTAGCCGAAAATACTGAGTCCCACAATGTTATAGCTGGCAAGCCTATCGCCAACTGGGCGGACATCCAATCCCGGGAAACATTTTTTTTATTTGAAAATTGGACACCACATAGGTACATTTTATTTTTGTTGCCCGACCCGAGATTCGAACCCGGGACCTCATGAAATCAAGTCCAACACTACGGATAAACACGGATATCTAAACCACAAAAGCGACTTTTTGTTTTTATGATATAGGAAGGCAAACAGGCAGACGGATTTTCTGATGGTAAGAAATTCACGCCACGTGGTAATGTTGCGTTGCCAACCTGAGGCCGGGATGTTAGGCATCGAGCAAAAGTAAATTTACCGGCTACCTTATCCTCCAAACTGGAACACGTCATGACGTTATGGCGGCAGGAATAGGTAAGGCCAATCCGGGTGAGTCGCTGCAAAACTCTACCACCTAGTCAGATGTCACGGTGTTAGTAACGGTAAGCCTATACTCGCCTTTTACGAGCTGCGTGGCAGGAAGGCAGATGGTCTATTCTGCAAAGGTGCCCGGACAACACGGGGACAAAATCTGTTTTTGTGATAAACTAGCTGTTTGCCCGCGACTTCGCCAGCGTGGAATAGTTTACGATTTTCATACAAACTTTCGTCTCCTATACTCTTTTTGAGGGGTCGATTTTTTTAAAGATTAAACTCGTATTTCAACTTTAGCTACGTATTAACCTACCTATTAAATTTCATTGAAGTCTTTCTTTCTTTTTTTCATTAATTTTTTCGCATTAATGACATTGTCATGAATACCAATTGATGTGAAAAAAACCTAAATACATAATTCCATATGCACATTACATTTACTAAAAAAAGACACACAACAGAATTCGATGAAGTACAATAATCAATCTAAAATGAACCCTGACCTTTTACATTAAGAATGATTTTAAATAATTATTCACGTTCCTAATTATCGTTTGTTTACCGTCCAGTGCAGAATGGCCTTGACCGAGCGTTATATTGAGATATACTATATATTTTTATACGTGGGTCAACGACAGGTAATCATTTTAGATTACGGCAACATTTTACATTTAACATTGATAAAACTGAATGTGGTCCAACATAATATAACGTAACTTGACCATTAACAAAATAAATAATTATCTTCACGCCCATATCCCCGAATCAAGTGGCCAAATTTAAATTTATTAAAAAAAAATACCCGATTTCTGGCACACCATTTTGTACGGCACTACACGCTTTCTTCTTATTTGTTATGGTTCTATCGACGATAGCAATGCCGTAAAAAAATTAGTGACAAAAACGGACTTACTCTACCTGCACTTTTGAATTCTCACCTGCACTCAGTTGGACAGTTTACAGGTGACGGCATAGTGCTGAATCTTATTATTTAATGCTCTTATATCGTCCTATACGAGGGTCAAACAGGAAGTTCTTAGAAAATTAAAAACTAAGCATTCTAGCAAGTTATTAGTTTTATTATAACTTTTCAAAATAGCGTCCATTTACATCGATACATCGCTGCATTCGATGGAACCATTGAGAAAAGCACCTTGCCCACTCGGCCTTAGTCTCTTCGACGGCGTTTTGAAACGCAGCCACTGCTTCTTCGGCGTCCATAAAATGTTTTCCTTGAAGTTTTTCTTTTATTTTCGGGAATAAATAAAAATCGCAGGATGCGAGGTCGGGGCTATACGGCGGGTGACCCAGTAATTCCACGTCTGAGGTCGCCAAATAGTCGATCGTTTGCCTGGCGGTGTGCGACGAGGCATTGTCGTGATGAAGGAGGATGCTGCGAGGTCGTTTCTCTCGAACTTTTTCCAAGACAAGTGGCAAACAGTTGTTAGTGTACCACTCTGCATTAACCGTTTTCTGATCCTCTAAGACAACTGTCCTGTCTTTCCGAAGAACGAGGCCACCATCTTTTTTCCAACACTTCGACCTCTCTTCATTTTAGTTGGCAACTCTTCGGAAGGAAACACCCACTGAGCAGACTGTCTTTTGGTTTCCGGATCATAACAGTAAATCCAGCTTTCGTCACCCGTTAGTATGTCGAACACAGCATTTGAGTCACCTCCGTTAAATTTTTGGATCATTTCTCGGCACCAATCAACACGGCGGAATTTTTGAGCCTCGGTCAAATTATGCGGTATCCAGCGGGCACAAAGCTTCCTGACCGCTAAATGTTCATGGAGGATTTTGTGCACTTTACTTATACCTATGCCTAGACTTGTCCGAATCTGCTGATAGGTCACTCTTTTGTCAGTCTCTATCATACGCCGCACAACACTGATATTGTCTTCAGTCGTCGTTGTAGAAGGCCGTCCCTCACGCAAATCATCGGTGAGGGACGGCCTTCGATCATTCGATCACGTTTGAATTCATTAAACCAGTTGTAAACTGTGGCACGAGATGGGGCTTCATCGTGAAAAGCCAATCGAAGTCTATCATAACTTTCTTGTTGACTTATATGACATCGAAAGTCATAAAAAATCATTGCACGAAAATTTTCTCGGCTTAAATTAATTCTGACGTGCACAGACAATTTTCAATTTGCCGCCAAATCGTTAAACAAATGACAAATGAATGAAATGTATACTCAATATTATTGGTAAAGAGTTCTATTTTCAAAATTTAAACTTATTTTTAATATAATGCTTTTAAGTTGCCAGTTCTAAAAACTTTCAGTTTGGCCCTCGTATACGTCACCTGGTGGTTCATATGACCCATCTATTTTTGGCATGGGCCCGTAGTCTATTACTTCTATTTGTTGTAACTTTATAAACTTATCAATTAAGTCAATTCTATGTTATGATGTTATCGAATCTTCTTTGAACTACCTAGCCTAGCCAGAACTGAGAATAGAGAATACGGGAAAACAAAGTTTCCAGTAATAGGGTTTATACTTTTTGCTTTTATATTTCTTGGTCACTGGAGATAGCAAATATAAAACACGTCATTTGACAGCTGTTTGATGCACACTTTTCCCATTTGAGTTGGCCACTGAGATACGTAATCAGCCCCCAGAATTTTTTCTGTACTTCAACAATATTATGCAAATGTGACCAAGAACTAAAAAGTTTCATACTAAGTTTCATGCTCTGTTTCACCGCCCGGGAGGTTCAATTTTTGAAAAGAATTAAACACCATATATATTAAAACTTTATTATTTTTTCCCCAATTTCGAATTTTCATGAATATATGCCAAAGGAATAAAAAGTTTCATACAAACGGTCGTCTCCTATTTCACCCTCTTGTAGGTTCTATTTTGAAAAATCCTTCCTAAGTGGATGCCTTCATCATAAGAGGAATACATATCAAAATTTTAAGATTTTAGCCCTAAGGGTCTGGTCTGTGCGGTGATACATCAATCACATTTGCCTTTTATATTTTAATCTAGGTGAAGGTCGATCTAGGTTCGGATCAACGGCACCACGCACTTGACTTAGCGCAGACCGTATGGCGGAATAGGTGGATTGCGTCTCATTCAAATAACACAAGGTCAAGACTGCAGACATGTAAAAAGAGTAGGTATTTTATTGGCGTGAGGTCAATGAATCCTGTGGTTTTTTTTTAAATCTTGACTCACGAAGACGGCCAAGTCATTCCAATGCTGTTAAAACATGTGTGTATGTAGTTAATTTATGCAAACATTCCTCGAATGTCCTCTAGACTGTAGACAAGGACACATTTTAGGTTAGTTGTTGTTATCTTCATAAATATCGATGGTATTCACTTCTCTTCAATTCTGGTTTAACCCTTAATCAAACGGAGTACTTTTGTATTTATAAGTAGGAAGTGGGAAATAATTTCCCAATATTTGAATAAGGCTTAACTCTGTTGTCACAACGTCAGTGTTTTTAAACAATGCCCAAATGTGTTGAGAATGCAATTTTTCCTTGTGATGGTCTGGGCTTCTTCGTAGAATAGACCATCTGCCTTCCTACCAGGCCGTTCCTAAAAGGCGAGCTAAGCCTTACCGTCACTAACTCAGTGACATCTGACTAAGTGGTAGAGTTTCGCAGCGACTCGTCCAGATTGATACCACCGCCATAACGTCAGTGCCTGCCGTTGTCGTGTTCCGGTTCGGCCGGTAAACTAAATTTTGCTCGGGACCTAATATTCCGGCCTTAGGTTGGCAACGCACCATTATTACCTTTTGTGTCTCTAGGTGGCATGAATTTCTTAGAATCAGGAAATCCGTCTGCTTGTTTGTCTTCCAATGTCTTAAAAAAATGTCCAGTGATATCTAGCTATAGGACAGCTTGATTTTTTTCGGTTTTGATCGTTAACTGACAAATTAGCATACAATGAGTTAACACAGCCCTGAACATGCTGTAAAATTGAAACCAGTTTGCTAATACTTTTTCACATTTAAAAAAATATTAAGTGAAACAGCGTAGATGTTATAACCATTGTTATTACAAAACGGTTGCCAAAGATTTAAGCAACGCCTAGTTTGGGAATATCTGTCAAATCATGCCAATAGAAAAAAGATAAGAAGTACTAATAAAGAACTGCTTATCTTAGGTAATAAGTAATCTTCAAATAATTATATTATCATTTTTCTCTCTGATATTTATTTATTGTCATATTAATTAACAGCATGTATTGATTTTGCTTTACACTTTTTACTCTTTTTAAAATTTATACTATTATTTTTAAATTAACTGACCTAATCTAAATTTAAGCGAAATTATTAATTATATAATAACAACTCTATATAGATATATTTAATACACATTCGGATTTCCGAAGCTTGTCTAATACAGCCAAAGCGCATAATTTAAGTAGTATTTCTGTAATGTAGTTTCACCAAGTGCCAAGGATATAAACAATTCAATACACTGCATTCTAATTTGAATTGATTCACCACCGCATCAGTGCAGTTATCAAAACTGAAAAGCGTTAGACGAAGTCATAGCCATAAAGTCAAAAAAAAATGTGAGATGAAAAAAGTGTCATTACCTACTATGGTTGTTGAGAATATCGATGTACCTATCACTTTCAGGCATATCGACAAGTCAATCGATGGGCTTCCCTAAGTGCACCTCTGGCCTTTGGAATCATTTTGTCCGGTCTCCGCCAGGCGCCAGACGACAGTGTTGCAGTGTACAAAGCTCAAAAGCGTACGACGATCGCACTACGCAGTATTAAAATTCATTAAAATTTTAAAATGATCCTGCTTTCTGTAATTCAATCATAAATAAATAAAGTAAGAGTTAGTGTTTTTTTTTGAACTTTTACATATTATGTAATTATGTGTTTATCATTGTCGCTTTTGTTTTAATTTTGCCACGGAAAGTGGTGTTTGCTGATATTTTTGACTGGACAAAGTAAGTATTAATAATTTAATTTTTAGTCTTCCATAATAATCTTAAGCACAAATAATATATTAGCAAATACGTTACCTAATAAAGCTGCAGTCTGTCGTAAAGATTTGTCAGATATTTATGACCATTTTCATTAAAATCGGACAAGCCGTTTCTAGAAAGGAATGAACTAGAGCGTTTGAGAATAAGTCGCAATTCAGTAAACATTATTTGCCTGATCGCATAAACAAACATAACCAAAAAAATATTGATCCTTTTTTTCATACAAAATGCTTAAAAAGTTGGTTTTAATGCGGGTATACCTAATACCTACCTATTTGCCTAAATTTAAAAAAAATAAGTAAGGTAAAATTTAAGGTATTGTAAGGTAAAATTTAAAGTTTAAAAATTAAATAAGGTAGGTTGGTACTTGTGTTAAAAAGTTTTTAAGGAGATAGGTATGTAAGAATTTCAACATAATATTCATATTTTACATAGGTAGGTGGGTATGAGTCTGAAGTTAACCGAAACTCGAAAGTAAACATATTCAACATGACATATTTATAAAAAAAAATGTAATTAAAAATAAAAAAAATAAACCAAATTTTAATGAAATGAACTAAATAATCCTGTAAGTATATTTTCTTTTTGACTTACCACTGAAAATTTATACTCAATAAACTTTTTCAGCAAGAGATTCTGATAATTTAAACTATGTCAGGTATATCTAAGTATGCCTACCTTTTTTTGAAATTTTCGAAAAAAAATTAACTTGTCATATCTCTTAAACATGATCTTTTTAAAAAATGAGAAAAAAGGCATTTGTTCAATTTTTAATTATCTAATAGGGTCTATTTTTATTTTTTTCAATTGTTAGACTTTTTATAAATAATTAAATTAATTATTTGTATTTTTTTACGTTGTCATATTAACTTCAAAAAATATTAACAAAACTGTGAAACATTTTATTTCTTCTGGTTTTTTTTTGTATATTAATATGACAAGCTAATCATAGAAACAATAAACATCAAATTATTTGTATAAAATTGATCAATTTATTTTTCTTTTATATTTTTCTTCATTGTCTACAAATAATACATTAACTTTATCTATATATAATCTTCAAATAAACATGAATTACACACCGAAATGTTGGCAAATTTTTATAATGTTTTAATTCTTGTCATATCTAATAAAAATTAAGAAGAAATGAAATGGATCACAGTTTGATAATTATAACGGGAAAGTATGTAATTTCAGTTTTTTTAAATAAATTATTTTTTAAGTTCATATGACAATGTGAAAAAATGTAAATAATTAATTTATTTAATTATTTGTAAAAAAAACTAAAAATTGAAAAAATAAAAATAGGCGCTATTGGATAGCTAAAAATTGAGCAAATGTCTTTATTTATTTTTAAAGATGATCATTTTTTAAGAGAAATGCCAAGTTATTTTTTTTTCGAAAATTAAAAAAAAAGTAAGCACCAAGAAAAGCATACTCCGAAATATTCCAAAGATTATTTTTTGTTACGCGATTTCGAAAACGATTTTAATTTCTTTTTATTTGAAAGAGTGAAGGTACGTGTGAGGTGGTCCTATTGACACCAACTCTGGACCTGATGATGGAATTCCAGGGAAATCCAGGAAAATGCTCAATTTTTAACTAACTACAAAAAATAGGAATTTCCTAATCAGGCTGCCTTCTTTTCATGTCTATGATTTAACGACAGATCTCAGTTAAGTCCCCATACTCAGTCAGCCAGAAGAGCCAATCACCGCGCTCCCCCGTTCCATGATTACTATGAACAATGGCGCTCTAAAGTAAGCGCCTTAAGCGACAAATCACTATTTTTGACACTATAAAAGTAATTTGAAATAAAGTATAAAAACTGAAACACTTATCTTTTAGGTATAGTACTTATATATGTTTATGTTAAATCTGGTGTCGATATTTTCACAATTGAAGTAGACAGAAAGCAAAAGCTTTCAAAAAAAGGTTAACTTTTTGATTTTTTTCTATCGAGCAAAGTGAAATGAATCGTGTTTTGGAAACACTAGTCTAGTAAAGCATATTCATGTTAATCTTGTGTATTTTTGTCAGTAAGATCCATGATTGCTTTGTATATAAAAAATCAGTAAACTGCTGACGTATTTTAGCGTATATGGCCCCTTAAAATCTGATTTCAATAAAAATCTGTCGGTTTTGTGCAGTTTTAATACAATTTGTTTATGATTATTTGGGGTAAATTTACAACATTTTTATAGTTATAACATTATTGGTAATAGCAATTAATAGAGACAAAAATAGCTATAGGATATAGGTAGCAAAGTATGGACCTACCTAATAAAATATAATTTGAAATTTAACTATTTAAAATTGCAAAATTTTTTTAAATAATAATATATCAGCAAAAAATATGCGGTTAAAATACTGCACAATGTTTTTTTTGTTCTTTAATATTGTGTAATATTACGATACCTTCATTGAAATACAATTTATTCTGAAACTTTGGTTCTCCACGTAGGCTCATGCAAATACGGCATAGGATCAACAGGTGTTGTAGAAAATATTATAGTTGTTAACAGACTGCTGCCGGCTGTAACCGGGGAGCGTACCGCGCTCTTGCTCATACTTGTGCTACGTCTCTTTTGTTTAGGTACCTACTGCGTAAAACTTTTGTTTTGTGCTAACAATGTTGTATTTTGTGCTGTGATAGGTATAATAATTAAATGAATATTGTTTTTTTGAGAAACCCACCATCTTTTAGACATATAATGTATCAGTAGGATGTGACATGATTTTCTTACTTTCTTTCACTTGCATAATTGTCTTGTTTACGACACAATACTTAGGACATCCTGAATATTAATTGTTGATTCTGATTAATTAGAATTTATTGATTTTAAAAAGATTTTTTTAAAAATCAATCATTGAATTTGAAGTATGTCTCACTAGTTACACATTTTCTATTTGTCAAAACTGTTGTGTTAAGCAGTGAGTCCAATCTCATGTAGGGACTTCTTCTTGAAATGCAACTCTAGGCTTAAGGATCGTACCTAAACCTCTAAGTTTGTCTTTTGTTCTTACGGCGGATGCGTCATCAGTTTACATTTTAAGTTTTCAAATATGTATTCGTTCTTTTAACGGAACTAGTGGTCGGCCATTGGTCGAAATTCGACCATGACAAATTTTAATATCGTGTTGATAAGAACGCCATCTTCATTTTTCAAGACCAACTACTTTGTTTCCAAACTTATCAGGTATTAATATATAGATGTCCGGACGTGTTGTCGTGGTGAAGGATGATATATGACTGTAAGGACACTTTTCGCGAACTTTTTCAGACACTTAGCAAGCAATTGTTTACATATCAATTTGCAGGGTCTGTTTTTTTCTTTTCAAACATTTATTTTAATTTACTTTTGTTTATTGTTAGTAACTTTGAAACGATATCCCTTATTTTGGTAATCAAGTGCAGTTTAAAATAAAATAAACGAAATTCATAAAAAATGCCATACTATTGGGGAAGGGGGCCTATAGCGGATATAGCGAGCAAAGTTACTATCATCATTTAAAATTACGCACGTAAAACTATCGGCCCCTTTAGGACCTGATGGACGACACTCTCTCCGACCTGCTCCCACAGCATTAGTTCGGGTCTCATTGTGATTTGGTGAATTTTGAAAATTAGTAAGTTGTTTGTGTTTTCATTATTACACTTAATCAATGCACTTCCTACTGAAACAATTTCATTTAGCAAGTATTTAGCGATATGTAGAAAGTAATATTATGTATAATAATATAAAATCAAATTCTTCGATTTGAGGTTATGGTACGGACCAAAACATAAATTTGCGCGACAGGGCAAAGCGGTTGGCTGCTAGTCAGTACCAAAAATCACTAACATTTTTTGTTACAGATGGCGAACAAATACATACGCAAGGCCACCCAAACTTCATGGGATCAGATAGACATGGAACGTGCGTTACAAGAGGTGAAAAATCTTAAAAAATCAATTAATAGTACAGCAAAAAAGTTTTGTATACCGTTGTCCACACTCTACAACTACGTTAAATCAGGTTCTGCACAGAAAAAGCTTGGCATTATCTGCTCAGTCTTCACATCAGAGCAAGAAATTGAGCTGCTAGAATACATTTTTCATATGGATAAGCTTTTCTATGGTATTTCAAAAAAGGAGTTCCTTCAGTTAGTTTATCAATACGCTGAATTAAATAATATCGCACATAATTTTAAAAATGGGTCTGCAAGTAGAGGTTGGTATACGGGATTTGCTAAACGGCATCCACATTTGACATTACGTAAACCAGAGCATACTTCAAATGCTAGAGCAAGAGGTTTTAATAAAGCACAGGTTTACAAGTTTTTTGATCTCTTAGAAGATCAGATAAGTTTACATAATGTCGATGCCACACGTTTATTTAACATGAGTGAGACTGGGATTCAGTTATCTTCTAATAAACCCCCAAGATTTTTGTCGAAGGCTGGTAAAATGCAAGTGGATCTAATTTCAAGCACAGAACGCGGGAATACAACGACTGTGGTATGCTGCTGCAGCGCTGCTGGAGCTTTTCTGCCCCCATTCATGATTTTTGCTAGGAAAAAATTTGCTCCACGCTGGTTGGATGGGGCCCCGCCATATACACAAGGAGCATGCTCAGGCAACGGCTGGATAAATGGGCCAGTATTCTTAGATTGGCTACGCTTTTTTGTCGACATTGTTCGCCCTAGTGCTGATAAAAAAGTGATTCTGGTTCTTGATAACCACGAATCACACAAATATCTGCCTGCCTTGGAATTTGCCAGCAAACATAATATTAATTTTGTTTCACTTGCCCCCCACACAACCCATCAAATACAGCCATTAGACCGCTGCGTCTACAGACCTTTAAAAATGTACTTTAAAAGAAGTTTAGCCAAATTTCGAAAAGCTCATGCTGGAAGAATTGTCAATCAAAATGATATAGCTCGATTGTTTAGAGAGGCCTATGTTAAAGTAGCTACTCCAGAAAACGCCATTAGTGGCTTCAAATCTTGTGGTCTCTGGCCAACCACTAGATTTATTTTTAAAGAGACAGACTTTATACCAGCCTCTGTCACAGACAACCTTCGTGAAGCCGAGCCCAGAATCGAATCTGGCTCAGGTGATCCTGGGCAACAGTTACCTGTCAAAGATAATCACAGCGCTTATTATAATTCCAAGCACATAGAAGACGTAGATGACGCAGACAGGACCCCGTCCCCATCCGTGCTGGACCAGATTGTCCAAGTTGGTTTAGATATTGAGCATACAAGAAATATTAAAGGTACGTCCACTACTCAATCTTTAGCCCTTGGTAACAGTGTAAGTTTTTCTATTCAATTTATAGCTAGTTCCGTAGAAGCCCAGACAATTGAAATCGCAGACATTGAGTTTGCACATCTCAATAATGGTTCTCAAGTGGTGGCATATGTGGAAAATTCAAAGATGAAATATTGGAGATATTTTACCACGTGCTACTTCTCCTAAAAATGTCAGCATTATTAAGAATGAGCAAAAAGAGAAAAAAATATTCAATAAGAAAGAGAAGGAAAATAAATCAAAAGTGTAACCAATGCCTTTCTAAACCTAAAGTTGCAAAAAGTTCATTAAAAGCTAGTTGTTCTTATCAATCTGCTAGACTCAAAGCTAAGCTGCTTTAAGCCTAAGAACTCAAGACGCGGTATTTACCCGCGCCCGCAGCGGGCCCACAGTTTCTGTAGAAAGAAGTAGACTAGGAGGAATCGGCGCATGAGTACCGAAAACTATTCCACCTCAATTTTTTTATGCGATCCTCTTCAAATTGCCCTCCAAATGATATAAATGCATGTTGCCATGGCGCGACCCAGTGCCATATTGTTTAATTCGAAATTGTTTGAACAAGGAATTGTTATTTTTCAACCGAACATTTTTTTTACATTCTTTATTGAAATACCAATAAAAAATATCTTATGACTTTTCACGATAACGTTAATGTTTTTAAAGATATGAATTTTTAAAAGTCCGAAAAATCTCAAATTTGGGTACTTTCGATCCATGAAAAATATATTAAAGAAAAACATGATGTTTACGTAATATTTTTTTTAAATCCTCTATGCAATAGTTGATAATATTGTTAATAGAGATTTTAAAAAAATTCATTGTTTATATTTTTTTTATGAATGATTTATGAACCATACTTTATTCAATATCTTTAATAAATTGTACATACATCATGTTTTTACATAGTACAGAACTTACATCTTACCTAGACCTATTTTGACATACAGAGTTGTGCACGCGGCGACGCTCGGTTTTCATGTGGCGGCGAAATTCCGCGATTTCCGTATTTTATACTACCCTGCCCCCCGCCGTCCTAGTATAAAACGTGCGGGCGCGGCGCTCCCGAATTTATTAACTTTACGAGCGCGGTCGCATGCACATTACATCTGTTTACTCACCTCTAACAACATATTCTAATTTTATTTAGATAGGGTAAGTGAAACACAAGAAATTTAACATTTTATTATCACACTCATACTTGGCCGATTTTTTGGCTATTTACAACACTTATATGCTTTGAATTACGTTAATACAGTAAAATTTAACATATTCTATCATTTGATACACAAATCTAGACAATAGAACCTATTTCAGATACAAATTTTACTATAATCATCCTTGTAAATTAACATACATAAAAACATCATAAATCAACACAAATCCTAGTCTAAAACATCATATTCCAAGTTAAATTAACTATATAAACTAACAGAAAGTATATAAGACCATAATCATGTACAAAATAACGTTATATACTTAAATCAAGATCCTTAAAACATTAACATTTTTTACCTAACTTATATTATCGTTTAAGTATCAACGCGTGCCATCCTTCGGATTGGGTCACTCTCGCCGATGTTTCTATGGTCATTGTTTTTGGTCGTCGTGCACAGTAGCAGAGAGTTTTTTTAGGCAAATCAAGATTGAAATTTTAAAATCTTGTAGTTTCATTCTGTTGTATTACCGCTTTTACCCACAGAAACGCTTCTGTGGGCTAGTCCTACATAAGAAAGGAAAGTGAACAATTTTCAATGGAACGAATTATAATCTTCATACACCGCCTTATCTATTCCTGCCGTCATAACGTCAGAGCTTATAGTGTTTCAGTTCGGAGGATAAGGTATCCGGTAAACTTACTTTTGCTCGAAGCGTGACATCCCGGCCTTAGGTTGGCAACGCACTATTACTATTACCACCTTTGGTGTAGAGACCTAGAGAGAGAGGTGGCGTGAATTTCTTATCAGGAAATCCGTCAGCTTGTTTGCCTTCCAGTATCGTAAAAAAAGTTAAGTTTGATGTTTGTTTTTATAAAAATAAAAGCTTTTATGATTTTTTATCATTTGTGACCTTTTAAACAAGAAAGTGTGATTCCTTTATTTTTTATCTCACCATTAATCATATCACTGAGATTAATCAATTTCTATACAACTTGATTCTTAGATTATGTCTTGGATATGGGCAAAGTATATTTTTAAGGTAAATTTACACCCGAGACAATTTAATATTTCTTTGCTTACAACTGCAATGCTACCAAATTACCCATGTAACAACTGCAATTGGGTAGTAGGAATACGGGAAACACAATATTTTCATTCTAACAACTTACAACTGCAGTAGTAATGACGGAAAATAAATTACCCTTGTAACAACCATAGTCACTTGGTAGTAAGACGGGCAATTTAGTATTACCCTTCTTGCAACTTACAACTGCAGTAGTAAAAACGAAAAAAAATTACCGATCTTAGTACTGGTAGTAACATTGGTAGTAACACGGGCAACAAAGGATTTTGTGGATAGTAAGTCATGTGTAAATGGGATCACTATTAGCCATATTTTGAAAAAGGATTTATTTAGATATCTTTTCCTTGTAGTTTTGCTGCGCATACATTTTACATTACATAGTTGGCATACACTTAAAATTAATGACACGAAAGAGTTAATGAGTTTTATTTTAATGATAAAGAACAGATATAATGAAAGAGGCAGAAAGTGGTCGTAGGCATTCCTAAGATCTCCAACCTTATCCTATCCTGCTTAAACGTATTTGATACGACATGAATAGTATTTTTCAAGTATACTGCTGGGAATAGCTCTTAAATAAAATTAAATAAAAGCTTGTCACAATTATATCTTTTTGGTATAAACTTATTAACTCCCTTGTTTGCCTTGTTCCAGATCTTCACAACATGGGCAGCATATCGGAACAAAATGGGACTGACAGTATGTATCTTTTGGTCTTAATCTAGTTTAATATGTTTGATATGACAGACATACGGCCACTATTAGCAACCTAACTAAAGATAGAGATAGGCCTGCTAGAGTTTTGTTGCTAAGACATTTTTGTTAATTCCTGAAAAATAACAGTGATAGCCAGGTAACTGACCTAAAGTAGCACTATCTCTTATCTTAGATAGGTTAATAATATTGGTTTTTCAACAAGAATTATTTAAAGCCATTTAATATGAAAGTCACAGACTCTAATTTTATGAAACCTCAATTTCTTTCACTTACAATACGACGGTTCCTACGTACCTACCTACAAAGAGACATGTAAAAAACAGTGGTTTTCAGGAGAGCAAATTTTGTATTCCAACTACTCTAAAATAAATTCTATTCACAATTTGAAAAAAACAAATTTGTATGATACAATATAAGGTTCAGGCACTTTAAAATGACATTCAATCATATTTAAATTTATTCTGTTTTCCTGGAAAAACTGATATATGACGCTTTCTACGCTGATATTAAAAACAAGTCTTAGATGTCTTAATATACGCGGGGTAAAAAAATATACTGTTTATAGAAAAAAATGATAAAACGTGAAACGAATCCGAGGAAAAATAACATTGTTTTAAGCAAACGTAAATGAAAATAAAACCATTAACAGACTTAATATTTACAAATATGCAAGAATGTAAGACATGACTTCACATACTTTGATAATAATAAAAAACATAAAATCATTTAAAAAATCACAAAATAAACAATCTAGTAGTATAATAACAATTATTATTTAATATAAAAAAATGATTTTGAAATGACAATGTCGAAAAACAGTGTCTGAGGTCTAGCGGTTCAGTTGTTGGACTTGACTACGTGAGGTCCCAGGTTCGAACCCAGGGTCAGGCAATAAAAAGGAAATTGGGTTTTTCCAGTTTTCCAATAACATAAACGTTGCTCAGGATTGGATATGTGCCCGGTTGGCGATAGGCTCTCTTGTTTGGAATATCCACCAATAACTTTGATCTACTGTTAAATACTATGCAAACAATATTGTTATTTCATTTATATATAACATAACTAAAGCTAAAACTGATAGCGGCCTTTTAAACAATCACAACACTTCACCACTCTTTACTCAAAGAAAATAAAACTGAAAAGTGTTGCTACGATAAAATACACTGGTAACTGAAAATTGTATCAAAACTTTTTTTTAATTTAACCGCACATGTCATTGAGGAACTCCCGTAAATGACGTTAAGTCTGATAAGACCGAGTCCACACCGATCGGCGCGAAATTTAAAACACTGTACAAAACGACAAGTATAGTAATTGACCCCATATAAAAGAGTTAGACGCTATGAATATCGCTATAACTACCATACTTGTTCTCTTATACGCTATGAATATCTTGGAAAATACTAACAATGTAAAAAAGTTATACAGGGGTTTCTCAAATTAGTTAACGATATTTCAACCATGGACTCGATTGACTCTTGTCATACTTGACAACCGTAAACTCGAGCGCATAATGGCGGATTGTGCGCAGTCACAGCAATCCTTTAGAAAATATACGATTATTCAAAAACTAATAAATATTTTCAAATGATGTAAAAAGTAAAATATTATTTGATATATCTATTTTACAGTTTAATTAAGTTTCACTATAATAAATCGTCTCTAACCATAGTAATTTCTAGAAAAAAATGCACACAGAGTAGAAAATGCTCTATTGATGTAAATAATATTTTTTATCAAAAATCGCAGCTAACTTTTACAAACTTATTTGTATGTTTTGCCATCTTTGAAATATTCCTAAGCTCCTGAAAAAATGGCTTATTGAGTTTCAGATAATAAATCTTATATTTTAGGATAAGAATGTTCAAGTTCATATACGGTTGTGGCCATACCGAGTACTCATTTGCACATTCAATTTATCAACAATCTTTAGAGAAATTTTATAAGTAATTAGCTTGGAATAATAACGCTATAGAAACCAAGTCCGCGTGTCCATTTTGAAGCATTTTATTTGGAGCCATTTATGGCTCCAAACGCCAAACCGTGCCGTAGTGTTCAACCAACGTCAAATGGCGCCGAGCGCATCTCGCGAATAAAAAATAATTATGACTGTTTGTGTATTTAAATTGTGTCACAACACATCTAATAAACAAAAATATAATAATAACATTGTTTTTCACAGGCAAGCTTTCATTATTTCATAGTATTTTCTAGTTAATTATGTTCAGAAAGAAAAATGTTGTTTATGTATTGTTTCAATGCTCAATGTTGTCGGATCGTTAAAATATTTTCCCACTTTAACTGACACTTGGTTAATTCTCAAATAGTTTTTACCGATATTTATTTAAGCATGTGACACGTTCTCTTATGACGTAGATGTTGTTTTCGTTAAAAGTTATATTGTATGCATACCTACTTGTGTTACTTGATAGTTGAAAAGTCTAACACTGTTTTTGATTTAAAATTAGTAATATTGTTTGTCGTTGTTAAAATGACTCCTGATGACCCTGTTATTACTAACAAATGAGTGGGAAAAAATTCATTTTGTAGTACGCCACGCGGGAACTTCAGGCAACCATCAGAGGATAAATTCCATTACATATTTGATCATCCTTGTAAAGTCCTCCGTCGAAATAAGTTAAATAATAGCTCATTACTTAATTTCAAATACATGAACGTTATAAAAAATATTGAAACAAAAGACTCGGCGTCTCCAACTGAGAAATACATCTATTAAAGGAATTTTATGTAAACTGCAAAAAAGACATTCATTAGTAATGATATGTCTACTGTATTGTACCAAAATGTTTAGTAGCCAATTTAGTAGTTTACTTTTATTTATTTCACACTGAGATCCTCGTAATACTAAAAAATTAAATGACTACTATATTTAACTGGCAATAGAAAATAAAGTGTTCAAAATATTTATAGCTATTTACGTATTAATGTCAAAAACAAATTGTCATCATCGTCGACATCTTTTCCCCATTTTCGGGAAAACTGCACTTTAACTGGCAGCGTAATACAAGTGCATGTGTGCGTGGTAACAAGCATAAGCTAGTAATTGTCATGCGTGTGTGAATTAATTTTTTGCTTCAATATTGACACAGCGTTACTATGAAGGCTATCTTTCTATAGCGTTATTATTCTTAAGGTAACTAGTCATATCAAAATTCAATATATTTATTTCGTGATTATGTTCGTTGTATACAAATTGCACACAGATGCACATTTATGTCAATAACACCCGTCAAAATACTTACATGGCACACAAAACAATTTTATTGCATCTTCAAATTGAAAGTCATAAACTATCGTATTTTTGTATTTACTTATTTATTTATAGTTTGTAAAAAATCACGCATACACTGTAGTTAAAATTATAATTGCTTTTACTTATATTTGCTCAAAAAAACATACAGAAAACAATTATTTTCGTTAGCACAAACACCACTTCCTACAACCAAAAATCTGCCGATACAACAATGGTCGTACTGAAAAACAATAATAAAACGCCATTGCTATTATGCATCCAAATAAAGAAGGCATATTCTATCATATTTTTTCCTAACAAACTATCCACCCACAACTAATATGGACGTAATAAAAATAACTTTTCAAATTAGTAGTGTATGCGTATACATTTATACGCATTCCGAGTTTACGGTATATTGGGAATAGGTATGTAGATTATTATTGTAAATATACATATAATAAATCTGAGGAAGGGTCAATTCTGTACATTGAAAATATTGAAAAAATAAATAGCAGGTCTGGATCGATATCAAACCCAAATAAGTGATTAAAAAAATTTTTGTCTGTCTGTCTGTATGTTCAAGAATCACGTGAAAACTATCGGTTCAATTTCGATGAAACTTGATATATCTTATTATTATCCTGGGTATAAAATGGAATGCTTTTTTATCCTGGAAAAATACGTAGAAAAAAATAAATAATAATAAATATTCCTAGACAAATCACACAAATTAAATCTAACCCCAAAGTAAGCAAATTATATGCTTGTGTTATGGGTGTTAGTCAACGATACTATTACATACAAATACTTAAATAGATACCAGAATAAATTTAATAAACACCCAGACGCGGAAATGCAGACATCGAAATGTTCATCACACAAACGTCTGCCCCCGTCGGGGTTCGAACCCGAGCCTCGCAGTTGGTCGATGTAGTTAGGCGAGTACGCTAGCCACTCGACCAAGAAGGCGTTCAAATCTTAATTTTTCAGTTTTATCACTCAGGTACACGTTCGTCAATCTGCGCATCGTCTTGCGGTCATTGAACTTAAGCGCTTGAATAGTGAATTTTTAAATTGCTATATTTTATTTATTTTAAGTCTAAATTTTATTTTAATATTTTTTATTGATTCAGTTACATATTCAAAATATCCGGGAAAAATTTCTAGCACTAATTTGAAAAGACCTTATATAGATATGTGTGTAAGAACAATCTAAAGCCATAAATGCAACAAAAAATTATCATTTTCGACATATCTATTTGTACGTAGGGACCGTCGATTATAATTTGATGACTCAGATTAAAATTTTACATTAACATCAACAGATACTTTTAAGTTTTTAAGAAAAGTATATTCACACCTATCACACCAAAGAGGTAGGCAGAGGTCAAACCAGGGTACCCACGGCTAGCTTATGATACTAAATCTCACAATGTGATAGGTAGCAACCCAATCGCCAACCGGGTACATATCCAGTCCAGGGCAACGTTAGTTTTATCCGAAAATTGAAAACGCACATTTTTTTTGTTGCCCAAGTTTTGGATCGAATCCGGGACCTCAAGAAGTCAAGTCCAATAATGGACTGTTAGACCACAGAGGTTATTTAATTCTTAAGAAGCTGAAATATTGTATAGCTTCAACCAGAGTGTCACAATGAAGCACGTTTTTTGATGGAGAGAAAATCTTGCCCTAAATACAGAATAGAAGTGAGGCCTCATATGCAAGACGACTGGTTAGCCTCCCTTTAGGACTAGAAGATGAAAGAAGAGAAACACTGCTTTTATGTTGACTGGAATAAGTTAAGCAGTGGATATGTACCCGGGAAATTGCTGCACAGCAATATAACACCAGTGATTTTGATGCTAATATTCCGTTTAACCAAAGATAAGATACTGCACAGCGTTCAAGGTACCGGTGAAAAAGCTGTGATCGATAAATAACGTATAATTATACAACTGTATTTAAATATTTTTACAGATACTATTCAGAAAATGCTAGCAATGAAGTTGGACGCGTCCTTGAACGTAACTGTTACTCTGCTAGATGATGAAGAGGAATCAGAAGATTTAGCCCACAGTAATATTAATTTAAAAGTTACAAATATGCCTAAAATAACAAATCAAATAGTGACTAAAACTAAACATAACAAAGAAAGCATTAATGTAAATAACCCGAATAAAGCATTAGAAATGAAAAATAGTAATGTAAATAAATACATTTCTGACCAACTTACTCCTTTAGCTAGTCTTTCAAATCATGTCAAAGATATAACACCAAATCATAATGAAGACGAGTTAGAGAACTTGGGAAGTAAAAAAAATAGGAGAAAACATACAAACAAGTTTCAACAAACCAATAAAAGAGCATATAAAACTAAAAGTACCAATAAGCCTAAAATAACGTATCAAAGAGTGATTAAAACTAAAAATAATAAACAAAACATTAAAGCAAACAGATTCGATGAAGCATTAGGAATGAAAAATAGCAGTGTAAATAAATACATTTCTGACCAAATTACTCATTTTGCAAGTCTTTCAAATCAAGTCAAAGATATAACATCATTCCATAATGAAGACGAGTTAAAGAACTTGGGAAATAAAAAAAACAGGGGAAAAAATACAAACAAGGTTAAAAAAACCAATAAACGAGCATATAAAACTAAAATTAACAAACAAACCATCAATGCAAATAGTTTTTCTGGACCATTAAGAACAACGAACATTAATGTATTGAATACATGTTCTTCACTTCAAATTTTTCCTTCACCAAATCCTTTAAACTATGTCATTGATCCATTAGACAATGTATCTGACCATTTAATATCTTACATCAAAATGTTCATTTTCTACCAATCACGTTACTTAAATCGCGATTCATTAAAAAACAGATTAAATTATATCAAGTACTTTTATTTTACTTTATCATACCATCTTGTAATTGAATATATTTTGCCTCGGGAACATGACCCTGTTTTCTTTCATAAATTCATCTTGAAAACTTTAGAAAAATCAAAAACGGGCATTTCTTATTATACTATGTATAATTTATTTAAAGAATTGTTACAATGGTCAAAACGAAAATTTTATCAAACCATACCTAACGTATACAACAACCAAGAAAGTTACTTTAGCAACGGTCCACATTCTGCTGCATCAAATTTACCTAATCCTGTAAACCATAACCAAATTTGCGAATCTGTATCATACGACAATTCAAGGTGTTTGTTTACTGCTGGTAGCCCAGGACAAGAGATATCTATAAATATAAATACTGAGACACTAAAAAGTCTTGAGATTGATTCACAACAAAATAAAACACCAGAGAGAAAGAGAAAACCTAGTGAGCATGATATAAATCCCAGCCCACAGAAACATAAAGCATTAGATAAAAATAAATGCGATGAAAATAATTCTACTAATGTTGAAGCTCCAACAGCGCAATGTGGTATTTTTGAAACACATAACCCAGATCAGGAGAACGATGCATTAGTACCCAGATCATCAACAATCAGAGATAGTGGATGTTCAAGTTCTTCGAATATTGTTTCAGCAAATCAAACGGTAAGATATGAATGACATTACTTGCAATGTTAGGAAGGTAATTTGGCTGAGCACCAACTAAACTTATTTCAGGAGTATGCTTATTTTTGCCAATGAAATAAAAAGAAAGAGATGGGAAGCACTTTAGACATGTCAGATTTGTCTGGATATGTCAACTTGATACATTTTTAAGAAATATATTAAGTCTGTAGAAATGTCAAATCCAAAGTAACCTGACAGCACTAAACGTCTTTTGACTCTTTCTCTTACTATCATAAATATACTTATGTGCATGAATGCGATGATCGGCATTTCACCTTTGGCAATCTATACCTATTCTACTAATAATACTAGCTTACACTCATGGCTTTGCCTTCATACAAAACTTTTTTTTTCTAATATATATAAATTGTATCTTATATATTATTCTGATGCATTAATTATGTTCTTGTAAAGTTACATTCAAATAAGTTCAGTTGTTATTGAGTATAAAAGTAACCAGTATCCAACTATTCTTACAAACTTTCGCATGTACAACGTTAGTAGGATTATTCCAAAGTAATCCTAATTATTTTCAACAATTGATAATAGTTAGCAAACTGAATTCCATTTATTCTGTCTCTTGCCATATGCTTACAGTAGTAGGTATTATCTGTGCATGCAAATTATTTAAGAATTATGAATTTTATTGTGGGATCTATTTCGGAGGCGGAGGCGCACACACGTCGCGTGCTTTGTTTACATAAATAAATAGTAAATATCCCTGGACAAGTTACTTAAATTGAATCTAACCTCAAAGTAAGCAAATTATGTGCTTGTGTTATGGGTGTTAGTCAACGATTCTAATACATATAAATAATTAAATAGATACCAGAATAAATTAAATTAACACCCAGACCCGGAAATGCAGACTTAATTAATTTTCATCACATAAATGCCTGTCTCCGTCGGAAATCGAACCCGAGCCTCGATTGGTGAGTGTAGTCAGGAGTATGCGCTTGCCACTCGACAAACGAGGTGGTCAAATATTTTTAATTTTTTAATGTTTCGTTTGTTTTGTTCTAGGATGAAAATAAAAGCGGCAAAAGTAGTATATTATCAGAACTATTACGATGCACTAGCCACGTCACTCCATCAAATGTCGCAGTACCTTATCCGGTCTCAAATCTCTGCAGATTTCGCAGGCGTGTCACAGATACGATGTGTGTTGGGTGCCATAGTCATTAAATTCTATTGTTCCCAGAAGTGTCGGGTAAGATATTTTTTACGTCATTAAACAGCGACAACCACCCAGGTAAAGAAAAACCTGTGACTTACAGAAAGGATAAGTATTACAGCAAGCGATATATTAAGCCTCTTGTGCACTTCTACCTACGAACCTACCCTCAGGACCGAAACATCACACTTTCATTATCATGACAGGTAAAGGTAAGGCGGTGTTGAGGTTGCTGGGCAAGTGGCTTCACAGCACTCTACCACCATATATTAAACACAATTACACATACACAATTCATGTCTTTATAATTATTATATTTATATTGTTGGTTGTGCGGTCAAGTTCAATAACCGGACCGCAAGACAACAGAGGCGACCAAGATATAATTAGATTAGTTCCCTGAGTAGGTATCGGGTTACACGTAAAGCACCAGTCAAACTTTGAGGGACGGTTTAGAATCGATAACACTTTCAATGTTTGAAATAATAAAACTTAAATTTAATAGGTACTAATTATATTTTTTTCTTAAATCTAAACAAAATTATTTAATTTGCAAATTTTCCGCTAAAAAATGTGTATACGTATTATGGAGTAACAAACAGACAAAATAGTGCGCTAAGAATGAATTGGACTTACCGGAAGCTAAAACTCCCAAATATACGAAGGTCGAGCAGATACTACTACTTCGTGGAGTGCAGTCGATTTCTCCTGATGATGCTTCGGTTACGAAGCGAAACGTACGTTGAGTTTTTAGTAGTATGTGAATTGTTGGTGCTAATTAAACAGTTTAGTGGTGTGTATTGTGTGGAGCTGGATATATTTGGGAGTTTTAGCTTCCGGTAAGTCCAATTCATTCTTAGCGCACTATTTTGTCTGTTTGTTACTCCATAATACGTATACACATTTTTTAGCGGAAAATTTGCAAATTAAATAATTTTGTTTAGATTTAAGTATGGATTTCCGCAAAGTAACGCCTTCTTCTATCAATATTTTTTTCTGACGCAAATTACGAGACGCCTGAATATAAATTAAAAAAGCATTAAACCTTTGTAACAAATGTTGGAGAACCGGCACAGTACCCGTCACTACTCATCGTGCCATTGTATAAAGGCAATGCTTCAAGCATGGACTGCACCAGTTACAGGGCCATCAGTTTGGTCAGTTTAGCATCCAAAGTGTAGGGAAAAATAGATGAATGAAAGATGCAAGGGATCTCCAATGGAATGTTGTAGGAGGCTTAAGGTGGTTTCAGGTCTGGTAAAGGATGTACGTATCTAGTGTTTTCGCATTGCATTATCGTAGAGAAGCATCTGACTGTGGGTCAGAATGTTTTTTGTGGTTTTGAGGGTCTCAAAATAGTGTTCCATAGGGTAGTATGTAAGGAACTTTTGGACATTTTACTATATTATTGGATAGATGAATAATGAATAATTATAGACAAGTAGAAAAATTTAAGAAAAGTTCGAAAGTTTAAAAATTAATAATTCTAAAGCAAGAACAGATTTAACAAAATCGTCATTTTGTTACTCCGTAAGTGTTGGTAGAAGGGAAAACTTAAATATTAACGTTGAGCATTTTCGAAATTTTGGAATGGTTAGGGATTTTGCACAAAATTGCTTTCTCAGTATGAAATTACTCTCGTTATATAATTTTTAAGCCATTTTTTTGTGAAAACTTGTGTTGTTAGAGAGCATCCATCAAAAGCGTGAGGTGTATAAAAGGGAATTAGGATCGAACCAAGTATTATTTTAGGAGTCAAGTTACAAAATCAGAATAGTATTAAGGTATTTACTAAAAATTGTAACATCTAACATTTTAAATCCTCTGCCTACATCTGTCTTATCCTAAATTGAATGTGTGTGTGTGTGTGTGTGTGTGTGTGTGTGTGTGTGTCAGTGTGTACAAATTAATATCAATGGAGATTTTCACACAGTTCTCTGTGATTCTAATTTACTTCCTCATAGATCTTTAATTTTTGTTTGAAATAAAAAAAAAAACTATACCAATTGTTGTTTTCCGAAATAATATTTTTGATTATTGAACTACATCTATTTCACATAAATACAGGGTGCTCCATGAAGCTTAAACTAGTATGGCTATTAAAATGATGCCAGGCCATATTCGACAAGTTGTCTCTAAAGAGAATTAAACTTTATACTCGGAGTGTAAGGTTAAAAATCATAATGTATTTATGTGGGGATAGATTGTTTGGTGTCGAGAAGATGCTGGTACTATCGGAATCACCTTAATGATGCCTCGATGGCGGATAGCCATTGTGTGGGATGTAAATTTGTAGCCGTCGGCGCGGGTAATGATGTGAGAGCAAACTGAGATGCCGATAGCTCGGGACCGGCCCACTGGATTGTGCGCGGTCTCTGATCAGGCTTTTTTCAATGTTCTACACGCATTGTCTTTTCATATGTTTCATACTTGACGGTTCCACTTTTTGTTGATGTTAAAAGAAATATTGCTACTGATGTTTGCAATAATCGATAGACCGAACGGAATATGAATTCTCGACTTTTAACGCTTCATGTCTTTTATTTCTTTTGCATTTATTATTATTGAATGTAGATGAAATAAATATATTCTTTAATATTTATTTATTGGTTCTAAGCAAACTCTACCAGACTAACTACCAAAAGTTTAATAAATAATTTGTTGCATAAAACTTATATTGGTAACACAAATACTCATAATGTGGACTATCCTGTCGCCGGTGTTGGACTTGACATCATGAGGTACCGGGTTTGATCCTTGGATCGGGCAAGCGAAAGAAATGTGTGTTTTTTTTCAATTTACTAATATGTTGCCCACGATTGGATATGAGCCCTGTTGGCGATACACCTGCCACATATTACATTGTGGGGCTTAAGTGTCTTCAGCTAGTCGTGGGCGCCCTGGTTGCAACTCTGCCTACAACTTCGGGGACACTGGGTGGTGAAGAGACTTTTATAATAACACAAATTTTTATACCCTGCTGCGTGCGGTGTAATCTATGTAGTTTCATTTGCAAGCAAGATGCGGGTGGACGGCAAGAGTTGCTTTAGTTTGAATTTGATGTCAGTTCTGCGTTTGCAGTGATTGTGTCAGAAAGAGGCCTAATGTTTGAATGAGATAAAAACTAAAGCAATGGTATTTGAAAGAGACGAAGCTAGAACGGATGTAAGGGTTTTGGTTGATGATGCAGTGCAGTGAATGAAGTTTTATATCTTTGTTGTGCTTTCAGCACGGATGAAAGGAACACCACCGATGTACAAAGGTGATTGTGTGCAGGGAGTAGTCTACATTTTAACTCAAAAGTCAAAATGTAGACTCGCTTTTCATAGTTTTGTGCTTATCCTAATTTTGTTGTATGGAAGCGAGTGTAGAGTATGACAGAAAAAGCATGACAGTAGGATGCACAATGCGGTCGAACTGAGAGCGCTACGGAAGATCTCTGGTGTTACGCTCGCTGACCTGTGACCTGTGACCTGAAAGAGTGGAATTGAAAGAAAGTATTGATGTCAAAATGAGAAAGGGCATGCAATAATTTCGACAATCTCGTTGGACGAAGGGTTAGCGTACCTAACTAACTTGACTGACCGTTGGGGAGGCTCAGACTTGTTATCTGTATTTCCGGTTCTGGTGTTAATTAAATTTATACTCGATTAAAACCTTTCTACGTGTTAGTATATTTGTCTAATACTAGCATATAATTTGGTTACATTGGAGCCATATAAATTTATGTAATTCGTCTAGGGATATTTATTTATTTGAAACAATTATCTACAATCTGATATTAGCCATACAGGCTTTTATTGAGTCACAAAAAAAAAACAAATCTAGGATATTTAGATACGCTAAATTAATTAAATAATTTGGTATGCACTAATGCAAAACGTGAACGTTATGTAGAGTGCACTTTATAACATGTTTGCTTACTTTTTACAGGATATGGACTGGCCATTTCACAGCAAATATTGTTTGTTAAGAAGTGCGAGTAAGCAATGATTAGAAATTAAATGATTTACAATTTTTTATGTTTTATTCATAACCACGATAGTAAATAGGCACCTACATCAGACATGGCATTCCGTCATCACGTAAATAATTTATACGTCGTAAAACTTAAAATGCTTTAACGCTAACCTTAAATAATAATCTAACTTTTTACGAAGACAGAATGTTATTATTAACAACTATTTATAGGTCAATCAGCCTCCAGTCGTCGTTCTATAAAGTGTTCTCTAGTGTTATTTAAATATTCTGATACTATATACTCAACGGTCGACCATATTTTCAAAATTATTTAAATGATAGAGAAGTGCAATGAACACTCGATTCGATTTAATACTGTCATTTTTTTTATAATATTGGTGGAAAGAAATTCACGGTGCCTAGAGACACCAAAGTTATGACGGCATGGAATATATCCTTGTATACCTTTAGTGGGACCAATCTGGGCAAGTTGCCACAAAATTCTACCACCTAGTAAGATGTTAGGCTGTTATTGACGGTAAACCAATGCTCGCTTCTTACGAGCTGCCTTGCAGGAAGGCAGATGGTCTATTCTGCAATGGAGTACGGAGCAAAATGGAGAAAATTGTTAGATAGCTTATCTAAACAAGGTATAAATAGTAAATCTATTAACATAATAAAAATAATTAAAACAAATAAAACAGGTAAAATTCAACTAGTAAAAAATTGTAGTTCTTCTGAAAAAGGCATAACGCTCGGCGACTCTTTGTCACCAAAATATCTTACAGCTCTACTAGAGTCAGCTTTTAGGTGTATTAATTGCCAATGCATATTACGAAACAACATTATGTAATGGAAAGACACTCAGCCTTCTTGTGATCATCTAAGTTGATGACGTTTTGGTACTGTCTAAAAGCCGTAATTACACTAAAATCATACTTCAGATATTGGAATTTGCTGCCAAAATGTAGGATTAATTATGAACTATCCTAAAACATATAATACTACTGGAGGGTATAATCCTGACACAGTCCTGATGTTTTTTCAACTGCAGACTAACTCTGATAAGTCAGTAGACTTCTATTTTTAACTTTTATTTTGACGTTGACGCTTGAGTTCACAAGACCACTCAAGATTCTCTGAAAGGTCAGTACATTAGAGAAACTCGGCAGTATTTGGAGTAGACATCAGGACTTTATTGGGAGTGTATAAGGATACAAATACAGAAAGCTGTAATAATACAGTTTTGGGATATCTGGTTGGGTACATTACTGTGCCTTAGGAATATCCCAATTTATTGACTCCTCGCCATAAACGATGCGTTGCCAGTGATTTAAATGAAAAGCCTATTATTATTACATATTTGCACTTTAGACTCTTTACTTATTCGTATATACTTTAAACAATATATAAACTTTTAAACCCCCCACGGATTGTTTTTGTCTTGGTCCCTTTTCTATAAACATAAAAAACGTTAATTGACAGCTAAAGTACATTTTTCCCAGTGATCATCACTTAAAAATACTCAATCAGCCCCCTGGTGGTGTATGGCAATTTGGTAACGGATGTTGTAGTGTCCATCGCTGAGAAAGACGACGAGGTTGATGGACCAAAGAGGCAGATTGTAAGCTTAAGGGATTTTTGTGCCAGACCCAACCGAAGCTGAATTGATATGGTCGATGAAATCATGTTCAAGCCAATCCACACTTACTACGACGAACTTTCCACTAATATTCAGAGTCTTAGTCTTGACATTATCATCGCGATTAATGACCTGCTACGGGCCGGTGTACGATGGTTCAACGGGCCGTCTAACAGTGCAACTCCGTAAGAAAACATGTGTAGCTGGAGACAGTTCTTCAAAAATAAAGGAAGATGGTTTAAAGCAGAGGTTCCCAAACTCTTTTCGTCTAACGACCACTTTAAAAGTCAGTAAGCTTGTAGCGCCCCCTACTTTTAAATTAAGAACCTCAATAACACATAGGTCTGGCTTGGAATTGAATTAAAACTAACATAGCATTTTCTTAACAGAGAGAGTAAATTATTATTACTCTTGTTCCTGGTGAAACTTTTGCTATCTTTAAAAAAAATATTATTGAATCGTATGAAATAGTTGTATTTTCACCAAGTCTACAGTTTTCCTTGTTCTTGATTTTCCTTTTCACAAGTTAGCTGGTATAAATTTCTGTTACTGGAAAGAATTTGACCTGTTGTGCTGAATTATCTTTATGCTTATGTTTAGTGTTGACGTTTTATGTACAATAAAGATATTATTAACATTATTATTATTATACCTAGTTAGAGTTAATTTTTTAGTTTTATTGCGCTGAATTATTATTATGTTAGAGACTAGAGTTTCCCAACAGGTGGGTCTTAGGATGAACTTGGACAAGACGAAAGTCATGTTCAACGTTCATGTTGCACCTATACCAGTTCACGTTGGGAACTCAATTCTTGAAGTTGTTGATCAGTATGTGTACCTTGGTCAAACTGTTCGGTAAATCCAACTTCAAGAAAGAGGACGATCGCCGGATTCAACTCAGATAGGAAGCGCTCGGGAAGTTAAAGGGAATCTTCTTGTCCAAATTACCGCAGAGTCTAAAGTCGAAAGTCTTCGACAAGTGTGTGTTACCGGTGATGACATATGGAACTAAGACTTGATGAGATGATGATGATGATCCAAAGTGTTCTGATTTTTTATGGAATTAAAATAATAAGAAATACTCGTAATTACTATTTTGTTGTCGTTGTGTTCCTGCGCTTGTAGAGTGCAAGACGCCATACATAAACACTGTTACAGTGTCCGTATAAAGCCCGGTGAAGTTGTAAAAACCGCGAGGTTGACAACATAGTAGTCATTCAAAAAAAAAAAGTGTCCGCAGCTCGGTAGACGCTACCAAATCGCGTTTGCTTTGATTTTGCGTTTAGGTACCTCGGTATCGTCGAATTCTAACTTAAAATTTTAATCGAGTTTTATAACAATAAGTTTTCTGTACGTCAGTAGGTATTATTACCTATGATACCGTAGTAAATTTTTCAGAATTTATATGTATTATTGACTAGTACCCATGATACAAGCTTACTTATTTAGATTCAATTTGTATATATTAAATGTATACATATTAAAACCATACATATTAAATGCAGTTACAAAAATTCACAAATCTATTAATATTGACCCTGACCTATTAATTACAAGAAGTAGAGGTACTATTGCTATTAAAAGCAATGCAAAAACAGCTTTCGCAAAACGGCAATACTTAGCACAGACGTCCCACTTATATAGAACAATAAACAGAAAACTAGTAATCTATGAAAATACCTGTAAATTATGTAAACAAAAATTAAAAACTTAGCTGAAAAAGCTTGAGTATGAAGTAGTGGTGGTTAATATAGCGCCTAGCATAATATTATAGCGCGCTAATTTGATTTAGTTCCTAGCGCGCGCTATTTACTCTGAAGCTATAAAGCTATGACGCTATGAAATCTAACACGAATGTACGATCGCGCCGACACGACCCGCGCTTTTGCCAACGCCGCGCGATGTGTCATGTGAGTATGAAGAAACAGAAAAACTTTTTCTGCGTATTTATAAAACTTAAATCAGTTTTTTTTCCAATGAATAATGATTTGATTCTTAACATTAATTTAATTAAAATTAATTAACGTTGTTATAAGCTTGTAAGACTATTTTTATGAATAAGAAAAAACAAAGTCTTCAAGAATAATGTTAGTTAGATAAAGGAAGAATAAGATCTTCTAACACAAGTAGTGAATTACTTAAAAGAAGATCTCCACACCATGCTAATTATGTTAATGTTTTTTTTACTGAAATATTTTACTGAAATAAATATTCTGCTATTATTACACAGTATCTAGCTAAACCTTGAGCCATACTCGAGGGGGAAGAGAACGATGGCTTAGCAATAAGGCCGCCTTTGTGTATCTTATAATTTAAATTTTATTTAATATATGTGTGTAATCGCCTCTGTGGTCTAGCGGTCCGGGTGTTGGACTTGACAGCATGAGGTCTCGGGTTCGAATCCCGAGTCGGCCAAGAAAAAATGTTGGTCGAGATCGGAAATGTGCCCGGTTGGCGATAGGCTTGCCACCTATCACTTTGTGGGACTTAGTGTCTTCGGCTAATCGTGGGTACCCTGGTTGTGCCTCTGCCTACCTCTTCGGGGATATGGGCGTGACGATACTATATTTGTAATTAAACAAAGAGTTATTGTATTTACGTACTGTCGTTATAAATAAAAGACAGAAATTTGAGTAAAATTTATTTTTCAAACGTATGCCTTATTCACTCTTGTTGAGAAACATTCATTTTTGTGTTTTGGCCAGTCCATGGTCTGAAACAAACAAATTAAACATGTTAAAAATTTAATCTCCTCTGTGGTCTAACGTTTTCTTCTTGACATCTTGAGGTCCTGGGTTCGATTCTCAGGACGAGTAACAAAAATGAAAAAAAGAAATAGTGTATTTTCAAATTCCTAACGTTGTTCGGGATTGGAAATATGCCGGTTGGAGATAATGTCTTCGGGTAGTCGTGGGTGCGCTCGCGCTGGTTGTGCTTCTCCCTACCTATTGCGGGATATGGGCGTGAAGATACTTTTAAAACCGAAACCATAGTGATGGATACTGAGGCCCTTACCAGTAAAAAAAAACGAAATTTTTGTTTCCTTATAATAACATCCAAATATCTTAGTTTTGTTGTTATGATTGTGATTGTGAGTGATATGTGATTATTAACTAATATCCATACTAATATTTTATATGAGTCTGTCTTTCTGTCTGTAACGCTTACACGGCTAAACCGCTTCATCGATATGAATAAAACTTCACGGCTTTATGGTTATGGTTAAAAAGGGCGAATGAGAATTTGTATGAAAACTGTAACTATTCTACGCTCACGCCGCCTTGTTAATAAACACGTAGTAAAGTACTCCAAGGTTCAACTTGGTATTTGTAATGTCTCTATTAAAATGTGATACAGACTATAACATCAACTTAATTTTACTCCTGCCTTAGTCCACGTTTATTAATAAAACGGACGAAGTTTACCGCAAAAAGCTAATTAAAAAGAAAAGACCTTAAAAATTAGACATAAAAAATTTGTTTTAGGTATTTTAATAGAGATTAATTGATATCATGAAATTAAAAGATAAGTTAATAGTTGTAATTTAGACTGAAAATACTGAAATGACACATTTCGTTATGGCTGCTTCAGTGGGTTCGTCATGAATACAGATAGACAGACAGATAAAATTTCTGAAAATGCAAACAGGTTGTTCTTTTAGCACTTTTTAATCACCTGCACCTATTTTTTTTCAATTTTTTAAATGTACAAAAACCACTTTCCTACATTTTTATTGTAAGGAGTACCTATAATTTAAGCGCGGCAGTCTAACATCCGGTAAAAGATAGTCCATGTTTACTCCGATCACTCAAAGCGAACTTTTGCGAACGCGAGAAAATTTGAATCGTAATGGTAGACAAAATTTCCGTAATTATAAATACACAAGCTATAATACCCGGCTTCGCCCGGGAGTTGATATGAGATTACGAGGTAGTTGAAATAAAAAAATAAACTATGACGTAATAGTAAAAAAAATGTTGAAAACATTCGCAAATTTTTTACACTATTTGCTTATTCGAAACGCAACTCAAATAATCGTTGTTCTGAATGGAGTTCAATTACTTGACAACAGATGGCGCCACTACTTCACTTAATTTTCAAGTTGAGGAATTGGAAAAGTCCTTATATCTTTAAACATACGCCCTTTAATTTAAAACGGGAACTTTCTTGTTCGAGGGGGGATAAAGGACTATTGCACTACATAAGTCCCTTTATCGTATCGGGAATCCTTTTTAACATTTTATCAACTTAGTTTTATTATATATCTGAATGGAGTCCAACTACTCGACAACAGATGGCGCCACCACTTCACTTAATTTTCAAGTTGAGGAATTGGAAAAGCACTTATATCTTTTAGAATACGCCCTTTAATTTAAAACGGGAACTTTTTTGTTCGAGGGGGCTATTGCACTATATAAGTCCCTTCATTGTATCGGGAATCCTTTTTTAATTTTATCGGCACGCACATTTTATCAACTTAGTTTTATTATGTACAATGATATAATATAATATAATGATGAAGATTGCTTTACAGCAACTTGGCCGGGTAGGAATCCATCACATCCATTCCATTTTCTGATGGAGTAGCAGTTTGCAATAGGTCTAACACCTCAGTCATACGGCAGCAACGCACATTATGTGGCTGTAAGTTTTTTGTTTTCACATAGTGAAGATGACATTCGCTATATTCTGATAGTCCTTATTCGCTAGCATAAATTATAATATCTTACCTGACACTTTTGAGAACAGTAGTATTGTTTATAGCACCCGACGCACATCATTTGTGTGCAAGAGTTGCAAAATCTGCAGACATGTAAAGCCACCATTGTTACCTCTTCGCTTAATGAAATATTGTGGTTTGGGCATTCTACCAATTCTGATAATATTTCTTCTTTTCCGTTTTGTTTTTCATTCTAAAATAAAACAAATGAAACTTTGTAAAAACTTATAAGATTTTGATTATCGGGAAACAATAATTGTAATCTATCTAAGTTAAAATATTAACTACATCAGTTATACCTATGAACTTGAGTAATGAGGCCACCGCTTTACCCAAGACCATGACATGACTTATTGACAACTTATGACTAATTATAATTAAATCCCAATTTTGGAGAATTTAATGCAAATTTGTACTTGACTAATGGCAAATTACTAACGTGAATGCCAAAATAAAGAAAGAAAAAAGGATACAGTTATAGGCCACGAACCATTTTACTTGTGCCAATGCTCATCTCTTACGACCTTCTTGGCATTTAAGCAGGTGCTGTATTCTTCTAAGGAGCCTAGAGCCAAGGGTTAGTATTCTAACAAAATGGTAGACCTAGAGGACATTTTACCTACTAAGAGTTTGATGAAAATTTCACTCAATAAACAGCGATTTGACATGCATATCAAAAATATAGTCAAAAAAGTATCAAGAATGAATGATTTGTTTATAGTTCCAAATTATTTTTTTTGTTTTTGTATGTTTTCCGTCCTTTATTTTGGCGCGAAGTTTGAGTTGCATCTGTTAGTGATACTAAATACAGTACTGTTTTTTGGTTACATATGTGTATCGTCTCGCCTCTGTGATCTAGCGGTCCTGCGTCGGACTTGACTTCTTGAGGTTTTGGTTTCGATCCCTGAGTCAGACAACAAAACAAATTAAAAAATACATATTTTCAATTTTCTAATAAAATTGAAGTTGTTCGGGATTGGATATATGACCGGTTGGCGATAGGCTTGCCACCTTTGGCTAGTCATGGGTGCCCTGGTTGTGCCTCTGCCTACTCCTTCGGGGATATGGGCGTGAAAGGTGAGAAGTGATATTAATATTAAGTGTGTATGACGAATTTCATAATGGACAAAAACTTTTAATGAAACAAAGAGTCAATATAAATTCGTGATGATCGTTTATGTGATAAACTGTGAAACTCGTGATAATATGTGATACAATGTGCTTGTGACGTGTAAACAGCGAATTTTAGTAATTGTGAATAAAATAAATAGTTACTATGATTTGATATTAACAAAATATTAAATATTTCTTAAATAAACATAATGAAAATGTAGAACTCAACCGCTTATGCTTACGCTTACGCGCAGAACAAGGCGATTCAAGTTAGTCTTGACACTTCAATCAATGGGTATGCACTGACTGTTAGGTTAGGCTTAGGTGCTTGTGATATTCTTGTGCTTATGGTAGGTAAGTAAAGAGTGACTGAAAATCCGCATTCAACTTCCAGAGAGAGCCGCCGCACTGTCTGTATTTCAAGAGTCGATTCGTATAATCCTAAGTAATCATAGGTGTTAAACATTCTACCGCTTGGCTAGTCCCAAAAGACCTGCTTTTTTAAACTATGAATGTTGCAGAGAGCGTGCTAGAACGAGTCAATTCGGACTCAACATTCATGAAACGCAGTCACTGATGACGGGATTTCTAACTAAACTGAAACCGAAAAAACTACGCCAAACTCGTTCAAATGTCAAAGTTATGTTGAGTGGTTTCTTCGACTGTTGCGGAATTGTGTCCTCAGAATTCTTACCAAAAGGTCAACGGTAAATAAGGGATATTATTTGAGCCGGATTTGTAGAAAACAAATTTACTATATTATTCAACAAATGTAGCACCAGCCGACTTCTTTCTTTTTCCTAAACCAAATAACCACTTTGTGGCACTCGTTTTCGACTAAACTTCTTTCCGGCAATAACGTGTCACGTTGTGGGTACTTATAAAGAACATTCCATAAGAACCACCAACGTTCCTGGAAAAAATAGAACAACAACGCTCGTACGATGTTACCTCTCACCCCTCGCCTCT
>NJDD01000882.1:44420-57830 GCA_002245505.1 Calephelis nemesis
TTGCAACAATTACTAAAACAAATTAACTAATAGTCACGGAAGGCTACAGTCAGCCAAGATACTTATAAATAGTTAAAAAAAATAAACCCGTCTTAGGTAAGAAACTCCTATTAATTCAATTTGCTACTGTGCTTATACATGTATATATATATATCTATTTATTTATTTGAATAATTATTTATGTATTTATTCAAATGTATGTTTATCCAATTATAGTATAAAACTATTTCCTCTCTAGCAGACCAGGCGACTTTCCTACGCAAGAGCGTACAATGCAATGTATACATATATTATGTACTTTTCTTCTGTGTAATTCAGGGGGCTGTTTCCAAAACTACGTCGCCGGGAATATTGTGAGAGATCTGCAAATGTAGATCCTCCTATTCCCGTCGATGTCCTTTTGGCACCTCCCCCTGACTCCTGCTTTCGACTTTCAGGGTCCTACGGTTGGGCTAACTACTCCAGTCCTACCATTGTCTAACAAACCTGCAAGAGATCGGACCACATTAACTCCCTCTGGTTGGAACAACACACGGCAATCTGGTTGGAACTTCGTCGGGGGTTCGACGCGCGTTAAACAAGGATCCACCAAAGTTAAGGCTCTCTTTCTCCCTTTACCTACCATACATCAATCATAAGGTTTCCCAAGAACCTACGACCTACCACCAATTAAATGGTCCATTATTTTGGTGCAATACAGATTCTTTCTTTATGACATTCTTTTATTTTTTTTCTAACGCAATTCTTGTGTAGACCTCTTCAAGGTCACAAACTACTCATTATACTGTATCCCCTAGTACCTACTGTACTCAAGAGTACCTAGAATGATATTCTACCTATCCGATTCCAATTTTTAATTTTCGTAAAACAGGTTCTATAGTTACTTTACAGTGACTGAAATTATAAAAGAGAGGCGACTAGTCATGGTATTGGCAGGTCATTTGAAGTGAAATCATGCCAAGGGTAGAGGTAGTCCAAAATACTATGGATGAATTATGTGACGAAAGAGATGTACCTATATAAGAAGAGCAACTGCAGAGCCAAACCCATGTAATGGGATGAGGTCAAGAGAATGACGATTTCAAAAAAACGTGTTCGTCTCAAGATGCCTGGCAGAATTGATAAGATCGATAACTTGAACTATGACAAATTGGAGACGTAATGCGTTGCACATACTTGCTGTTTGTCAAACAAAGTTGTTACTTTAAGAAATGTTTAAAATTATTTATTATTGCATGTAGTTTGTACATAAATAAGTAAGCATCTTCACGTCCATATACTCGAAGATGTAGGCAGAGACACAACCAGGGCACCCGTGACTAGTCGAAGGTACTAAGTCCCACAATGTGATAGGTGGCAAGGCTATCACCAACCGAGCACATATTCAATCTCAAACAACATTGCTTTTGATTAGAAAATTGGAAAAACCACATTTTCTTTTTTATTGATCGACCCGGGAATTGAACTCTGGACCTTGTGAAGAGACAAACACCTGGACTACTAGACCACAGAGGTTTGTACTTAACTAAATATTAAAGAGATGTCGCAGCTTCTGTAACTCTTATCTTACACCGAATCATGAAACTTTTGAACAATGTTATCGACTCTAGTTTCCATATGTTTTATAGTGGCAACTTCAAGCAGACTGCTCGGAAATGGTAAAATGACATCAGGTACTAGGCAATTGAATTTACCCCATATAACTACAGATACAAAATAAGTATCTGTTTTGGCGCGTGTTTAACATAATAATAAGCAGAGTAAAACTTTTAAAAACCCGATATCAGTTAATATTTAATTCTATAAGATACCGTAATTCGTCATTCAAAAGATAACTAATGACTTCAAGATAATCTCATAAACATTTTATTATCATCACACTATGTTCTCGATTACTAGAACATTGAACTATGTATTGAACATTAGAAAATTACTCATAAATAACTTTTTGATATATAATTTACATGCTGTGGTGTAAATTAAATATCAAAAAGTTAAATTAATTATCTGTGCTAAGAGCTGAAGATCTCAAAAGTCAAACGTCAAATCTGAAATTACAAATACAAAAGCAGTCAAAAATTGGCCTTACAATGGTTGGGGCGATTGTTAAATAAATTGTATTATTTTAATGAATACATACAAGTTACATTTTAAATATTACTTGATTTAGAATTCTTGATTTCGCTATGTGTTATTAAGTTGCAATAAATGAGATAAATAAATTTGTTGTTTGAAAAAGTGTTATTTCTTTGGTTTACTAAAGGCTCAATCATAATATTTTTTTTTATTTGTGATTAAAATTTTGAATTTGTGATTAAATTTAGTTATATAATCGTAATGATTATGTACGGCATAACGTGCAAATTATTTATTAATACGAAAATGCAATCCAATAAGTGTGCCACAGAATAGGTGTGGTTTTAAGTCAATTGTAGATACCACAATATGTAAAAAGATGCGTTTCAATAAACAAGAGTTGGCGGCTTTGGCCGCACAGACTTCTCAAAATTTTGATAGGGAAGGAGTGATGGTGTTAAAAGAAAAACAAGATGGATTTTTCAGACGTTCTGAAGGTTAGTACTTTAGCTTATTACTGTAAATCTAAATGAATAATTAGAGATTATTTTCACCTTAGCTTCTAATGAATTTAGCAAATTATTCTGTTATGTATGTAATGTTTTCTCATTGGTGTAAACTTCGATGCTGGAGCGTCTTTAATAAAGACCGTAAATGCTCATTTAGGTCCCAATCAGATTACTATGTGGCATTGCCAGCTCTGCGGATAAGCAGAGCCGGATTAACCTTAAAGCAGAGTAGGCAACTGCCTGGAGGCCCAAGATCAACGGGCCCACTGCACTGTAGTCCGCAAAAAAGTTTTATGGATCGAAAATGATAATCAACAATACTATTTTATTTTCAATGCATGTAACACTTTATACTGAATCATCTAGAATTAGAACTAATATAATCCTTTGGAACGTAACTGGACCTCATTCACGTTAAGGGAAACCCCAATTTGTTGGGTGCATTTTGTATGTAAGGTTCAGTAGCATGACAATAATTTTTAGTGTAATAGTTCTGAAACTTTCTAAATACGTTATTTACAATATGTGAGTTTTGCAATTGATATGTAAAGAAAAGGGGCCCGAAAATTGTATTGCCTACCGGACCTAACAGGGTTAATCCTGCTCTGCTGATAAATGTTAAAGCACACACTTGTGCTGTGTTCCATTGATAATAACGAAATCTAAGCAATACTGAGGCTTTGAACAATCAAATGGTCTACCAATTATTTTCGACTACTGAAAATATTTATTTTCTTAGACCCTACAAAGGTTCTTGTGAGATACCTATACAAATCTTAAAACTACCACTTCATTAGGTGATGGTTATGATATCAACATAAAATACCTTTTTCTTCCTTTTTACGGATTTTACAACTACCATGCCTAGTTTAATTTTGACAATGTCTACGTGTTGGATAAAGCATGTACAATATATATACAGTTACCACAGAAATCTTGAGTGTTGGGTTTTTATTGAGATTATCATGTATTCCACCACCTAGAACAGAATTTTATCAAACCAAACACTGCTAAACATCACAGATAACACAAATAAAATACATAATTGACATTTGGTTGCAGTATCCCATAACCAAACAAGACCGTCAAATACCTTTAACCTGATTTATAACCTTTTATCATGAGTATCTATATATCTCAATGTGTGTCCGTGATTCTGATCCGGTGGTAGTTTAAAAAAATTCCGACATGCACAAATTCCACTTGTATGGTTCAAGTGAATAAAAATTTTTCTGATTCTGATATAAACTTGCACGAAAGTTTTACGAAAGGAGAATCAACATATGTTATAATATACCTGATCAATATTAAACAAAGTAATTATAAATATTTATTGATTACTTGGTGAAAAAAAAATTTTATGAGCATGTTATGTGCTATTAATATGTAAAGTATCTTCACGCCCCTATCCCCAAAGTGGTAGGCAGAGGCACAACCTACAAATATCCAAAGATCCTAAGTCCCACAATGTGAGAGGGGGCAAGCCTATCTCCAACCGGGCACATATCCAATCCCGAGTATCATTAATTTTATTAGAAAATTGGAAAAAACCACATTTTCTATTTGCTTGACCTGGGATTCCAACCTGGGACCTCACAAAGTCGAGTCCAATACCAGTGCCAGATAAATAAAAAAAAAGAGTTACTGCAATATGTGCTTATTTCCTTATCTAGTAAAACCGGGAACAGACAGTTGTTTTAGAAAGGTGTTTACCATGGAGGTATATCTCACATAAGAAACCTACTCACAATATAATAAAATTATGTTATTTTTTCATAAAAGTTTAAAAGTCAAAACAGAAACCAAAGACGAAGAAAACAAAAAGAAATGCATAAAATGTACATATTAAATATTTGAAAAAATATACATTGACACATCTTCGACAATAGTTTTGCCATAGTATCACTTGTGGGACTAAATGGTAGCTCTTTGGCTAATCATTGGTGCTATGGTTGTACATCTGCCTCCTTCTTTGGGGAAATAGATGTGAAGATAACATAATTACACCATTGTCAGTGTATTTTTGAAATGTACAGCATTGTTTTTAATATTTTGTTAAGAATCACAGGCCTCTTTTAGACACCAGATGGCTTTTTATCATGATTGATAAGCTAGTTTGAAAGTCAATGTTAGTATTTTGTTATCTAGATAGATGTCACAAATCAACTTTGTTGATGTTTTGTTCATTTATTATTATATTTATATTATTTATTACATCATGTCTGAAAGTATGAATTTCTCAAAGAAGTATTTTGAACGTATTTGATTGGTTTTTAGTACTCATGGTGGGCTCATTTATCATTACTGTTATCCTAAACTGTGAATACAATTAGCAGCATTGGTGATGTCCCATTTATAAAGGAAGTAGACTTTGTTACTTAAGTACATGCATTTTGTTCACCAACTTTAGGTATTACATCCCTCGGGCATGTTTTCTTACTTCCCTAGCCAAGGTAAAGCTGTAGCTAGCAAATATGTGATTTAATCCTTGCTTTTTTACTAGCCAAGGATTGTATGCTATTTTTCTACATTATGAAGCTGGAAAGTGACATTGTTGGTGCAGATGGTGGAAACTCACCACATTTGTACTGGAGGACAGGAAATTAATTATTTTGTGATTAAAAGAGATAAAATAAATGATTTACAAAAATGTCTCCATCCTCTTGCTTCAGTCATTAGAATTAGAGAAAATAGAGAACCAAACTTATCTCTAAATTATGCAATGTTAAACTTACAATGATATAATTACCAACATAAATGAGTATAATTCATAATCCTGTAAATTTTGTTACAGGTTGTTCTGTGAGATGGTTTCGTCTAAGAGGCAATCTCTTATTTTATTTGAAAGGATCAGAGCCATGGTATGAACCTGTTGGTGTCATTATATTAGGGCAGCATCAAATAAAAATTCAAAACCAAGATGAAAATGGCTATTGGCCATTTCACATAAGTAAGTTTATACTTATCAACCCATTAGTTATTACACAATATTAAATCCCAAAAGATTGAAAAGATTGGTTTTGGTGCTGTACATTGAAGATATTCGATATATTTAATGTTGTTAAATAATTAATGCATTAGTTTAGAACAAATTGCATTTTTTTTAAATTCCAATATTTTAATCACAAACTGACACTGAACTAATTTAGATGGTGCTTATTTTTATTATTCTAAAAGTAAAGGTTCTTCATAGTTTTGTTCTATTGAAATTAGCATCAATAATAAAAAAATGTTTTTTTTCAAGGGATAAAAGAAAGTACCTAAAATCATTCATGCAAAGTTTTTATTTCAAGGAAAAAAGGAGGTAAAGTCGTTCCGTCCAGGAATGGTTGAAGAAAAAATACACTGGTTTAAATTAAAAAACTATTACATGTGTATTAAGCACACTTTCATAATAATCAATGTAGAATAAAAATTTAAACAATATTAAAAAATTATCTGTTATAACTTTTACATATGTTTTCTATCACAACTACATTGGTTTTGCTGTCAGGGAACTACCATACAGCTATCTTGACGACAAGAGACAACTGTGGCCTATAGATACCATAGATGTTACAGGTGTGCCACTGTCCTGAGGCCAGAATGGGAGGGCACAACCCATGCTGCTTTTAAACCAACTGACCCCCCAACTAGTTGACGCAAAGTCCCAACTCCTTTTTAGTCACATTTTACGACGGGCTGCGGATACTGTGCCCTATTCGCCACCCACCACAATAGGGCCCAGAATGGGAGGCCTATTATGCAAGTCTATCGTCAACCCTAACCTCCAAAACTGAATATGACAGTGTCATTATGGCGGCATGAATAGGTAAGGCGGTGGATCCTTACCTAGGCTATTTGCTGCACAGCACTCTACTACCGGTTGTCTTGTTGGTAATATCTTATATTTCAACCTGTGCCTGGTCTCTTACATGCTGCCAGGCAAAGTAGATGGTCTATTCTACTCAGAAAACCTAGACTAACACAGGGTATTACTTTGATTGATTGCTGTAGGCAAGCTACTATGCAAGGATAAAAATGTTTGTTAAGAGAAACATACCTAACACAAAAATCAGTATTTGTACCGGCTTATCTGTATGATGGCAAATCTTTGTAAAAGATTAAAATTCATTTAACTATTACACTCTTATAATTGCTTATATCTTTTTAGATTGGGATAATGGTGTGTGCTATAGACTGGCAACATTCCATGAATCTGAGCGCACATTATGGCTGAAAGCTATACATATGGCCCCATATGATGTAATTAATACACAAATAGTTACACTAAGGGAGAAGTTGAACAGGATTCGGCCAGTGCTCGACATAACTACATATAGACTGCAAAGAGGTATTGTTGTAGGTGAGTATTATTTGGGAATTAATACAATGAGTTTAATGCCTGTTGAAGTTGATATTTTCTCGTAATATTTTAATTAATGATACTGCAAAATGTTGCTACCATCCTGCAAGAAAAAAACTGTTTAGTTTTCGTTTCTCCATTATTCATACAACTTCAGTGATGTTCAAAATTTAAAGCCTTTAGTTTCTTGTATTGTGGGTTTAAAGGCAGGCAAGCAGATGTATATCTATATGTTAATCTGTAATGTATATCAAATGTTTAATGTGTGTTGCTAACATGATGCTCAGATGTTAAAATTCTTGTGTGAGTAATTGCACTGACTATTATTACCTTTCACACGTAATAAGCGCTATTTAAAATACTATTTTAAAATCAGAACAATTAACGACATACTCATCTGGTTCAACAATAGCAAAGTAACCAAAATTGTAAAAATGACTTTTTTAGGCATAAGTGATTAAAATTACATTATCTACTTACATTATCTATAATAATATATTTTTATTAAAATCTCTTAAGGAAAGAAAACTCAAAATTAAATAAAATAAGCCTCTATTTATGTTTAAATCTCGCTCCTGAAAAATTAACTAAATGTAAGTTGTGCGGTTGTTGCACTGCAAATTTATAGTGTTCATGCTTAAAATATTTTTAATTTGAAGCCATGTGGTCCATGGTTTAATTCTGTTTTGGTCGATTCATTTAATTTCAGCATAGACCCTGAAACTTATTAACCATGTCACGTGAATAAAGTTTATGTAATTTGTTAAGACGGCCTCGTATTCTGTAATTAAATATTTGCGTATTGTAAAGTTGACCTTGGTTAACACATTTCTATACCTACTTCATTGTCATTTGTTTTGTTTTCAAAGTAACAAAAGGTTTATTGTGTGTTGTATTCTAATGTTTCTTGTTATTATTACAAAAAGATTGTGTGCATGAAACTATGTGCATAAAATCTTTTTGCAACGCAATTAATGGAAAGGGCCGAAACACATAACTGAATTGCGGCGCCACGCCGCTAGAATCAGTAGTAGCATCACTGGTGATTGTAGCGGCGCATCACTACTTATCTATTTTAAACAGAGTAAAATCTTTTTAATAACATGTACGAAATGAAAGAAAAGAAAAGAAAAATATTTATTGGCGGAATATAAGTGTTACAAAGATGTTACAAAATTATTTAGGTGTTTCTACATATTCTACCAACTTTTGGTGTGCAAATATTTTAATAGTTAGATATTAATCAATTAGTTAATTTAATTATTTACTTACTATGTACACACTGTTTATTGTATTGATTAGGTACATGATCATTTATTAATACAAACAATTTTTAGAATATAAATTAATTTATCCCTGTCTACCGTAAACTACCTGAGTTTCTCATTATGCTTCATGACAGAGACACGTCTGTGACGCCGCAACGCTGCAACGCAAACCGACAATTTTAGCGACGCTTCACCGCAACGCGGTCATGTGTTTCGGCCCTTAATGGTGTCAGATTAGTTTGTACTCGATATTTTTATAGATGTTTAATCTATACCTCAGAAAACCTGTACAAGATGTTATATGCTGGCAATATTCACATATTTTTTTAAAAAGGTAGCATACATCTGAAATAAGTTGAGACAATGTCTCAGAATCGGCACCAATGCAAATTTTATACATCTATTTTCAGATCTGAATGAGGTGCCACTTTGTGAACTGGCATTGTCCTGTGATAATTTATTGTGTGATGCCCACGGTCGGCAACCATCTCCATTGATTGTTGTTTACGTAAGGTATTCCAAAGGATTATGTATCAAGTATGGTACTACAGAGATTGTAGAAGTAAGTCATGAATTATTTATATTAATACTAAGCGGTATGTTCGAGTAGCATAGCTATTTGACTGTGAACATTTTAGTTTCAAAGTCGGGATTCAAAATGTCACTACCCAAAGACCTAAATGCCGGTTATTAATCGTAATCGCTAAAAAATAAATTAACAATTTCAGTCCTAAGTAGTTGAAATTATTAGAGTCGTCAGTGGGAGACGAAGGCTTACATATCGTCAATGCTTGTCGTTGACGTGTTCCAGTTCGGTTGGTTGGTAGCTGGTAAACTTAATTTTGCTCGAGATCTAACATCACGGTCTCAGGTTGCAACGCCATTACCATCTATGGTGTCTTTAAGCGGCGTGAATTTCTTACCACCTGGAAATCCGCCTGCTTGCTTGCCTTCCAATATTATAAAAAATGACAATGTTGCCAACCAGCGGATTGAATTTGAAAGTTTCTAATTTAGCTACTACTACTAATACTACTAACGGCTATCCTTCGTCTAAGCTGGAATACGACAGATACTTTATCTACTTCATTACTCCAATTGCAAGAGGTAGGGTTGTCACTTCTCTATCCTGCAAATTGATATATCTCGGTAGTAGAAGAGGCCAAGAGAGGTGTTATACGTTACTCTTACAAGTCAGATGGTGATATAGGATGTACCTTGTGTCGTGGTAAAATACTTCAACGCGCACATTATCTTCATCAAACAGAAGAGCATATCATGGTAGCGGAGCCCAATAAGTACTTTTTCACAAAAAAAAAACAATCATATTAGCAATAAAGTGAATAGACTAAATGGCCAACTGATAAAAACTCATTATTAATTTTCTTCGTTTTGGGTTCTTTATCCTGTGTGCAAACATAGTTATAATGGTTTTTCTACATTCATATCTTCACGCCAAGTCCCTTACAGGGTAGACAGAGACTATCGAGTGCCTAACCTCACGATCTATGCAAACCTGCTTAGCTTCCTCCATATTCATAACCCTTTTCTTACAAACATGTCGGTTTCGGTCTCTTGAGACACCACCTTTGGATAACACCCGAGAGATTTGATCGTGAAATGTCAACCACCTAGGGTTCCTACATCCACATTCGTATTGTATATCTGCTTTGTCAATCTATCATCAGCCATTATTTCTACAAGTCCGAACCAGCGGAGCATGCCCTTTCTCATTTTAACACCAACACTTTCATTCAATCCCACTCTTTCTCGGATATCACTATTACGGATGCGGTCGACGAGCGTAACACCACAAAGTTTCCGTAGCGCTAGCGTAGCTATTTTTAAAATTTTCATTTAGTTTTATTACTGTTTTGTTATATTATCTTTAAAAAAATATTGGTCAGAATTGGAAACGTGCCCGTTTATATAGGCTTGCCACCTATAACATTATTGTACTTAGTATCTTCAGCTAGTCGTGGGTGCCCTGGTTGTGCCTCTGCCTACCTCTTCGGGGATATGGGCGTGAAGATGTTTAAATTACTGCTATATATTTTTAGGTTTGCAGTAACCCTAGTTTTTCAAAGACGATACTGTTTCGAGTTAGCGACGGTTTGACCAAAGATGCACTAGTTAGGATAGTTGTGTATGATGTAAAGGAAAAAGTGTCTGGAACTGCTGTGCCAATGGGGTTCACTTCCTTGCAACTTAGCACAATACAGGTCAGTTTTTGAAGTTATACTTCTTTTGGCGCGTTAGGAAAAAATGATGAGGGTAAATTTTTACGATGCGCGCGCACACCGTCACGAAAAACCGACATGATGCGCGCGCACTTATAATAAAACTTTTAATGTATTAAATACCTTTTTTCTATGGTTAGTGTCATTTTGTCTACAAATGTAAAATAAGGCAAAAGATAAAAATTTTAAAAACATTTTTATCTTATTACGCCGAAGAAGTATAACTTCTAACGCGTGTACATAAGTACACACACAATTTTTTTTTGTTTTAAGCAGATTTTTTTTGTGAACAAGCATGCGATTACACGATGGTGATAGTCGTCACCTGTGGACACGGCTACTCTACCACCCATATCGTCATATAGTTGTAGGTCGGCAATTCAAAATGTAATTTTTATCAATCTATATATATAAAAATCAATTGCTGTTCGTTAGTTTCGCTAAAACTCGAGAAAGGCTGAACCGATTTCGCAAATTTTGGTTTTGAATTATTTGTTCAAGTCCAGGGAAGGTTTTAAAGATAAGAAAACAGGGAAAACTGCGAGGAAACTAGGAAAAACAACATTTTACTTTTTCCCATACAAACTGAACGGGTGGAACGAAGTTCGCCGAGACAGCTAATATAATATGTATATAAATGAATCCCCATTTCGCTTGGTCGTTGCCTCACGCCTGAATGGATGGACCAATTTCGCTAATACTTTTTTCTTGTGATAGTTATTGTTAGTGTTAGGGACTTATGAAAAGAAAATCTGGAAAAAATTGCAGGAAAAATAGGTCAAACAAGGCTCTTTAATCCATCCAAACTGACAGTAGCTGTTAATGTCAAGCGAACCGAAGTTCGCCGGGATGGTTAGTTTTCTAATAAAAACAACGTTTCTCGGAATGGGTTAAGAGCCCGGTTTGCGATGGGTCTGCCATAACTATCACATTGTAAGACTCACCCCAAGTTTCCGAAATGCCAATTAATTTTAATCTCTTGATAATATAAACAAAACTCATGTTAAACAGCTGTTGTCAAAAGACAAATCGTTGATTAAAATTGATTGGCTTTTCGGAAACCGGCTGTTAGTTTCTTCGGTTAATCATGGGTGCCTTGGTTGTCAGTTCCGGGTTTGAAATTATTTATTTAATTATTTTGATGATTTCAGGAAGCCCAAAGACTGCGAGTGGCACTTTTGACCCGAGACAACAAAACAGTTGGGTTCGTTACCCTGCATGGATGGAGCTTAGAACCTTCATACATAGGCACCAGTCCCAACCATACAAATGATAAAAATAGCATAGACATACCACAGAAAATACTGTGCCACCGGCGGTCCCAATCTCTACCACCGAGGCTAGGATTGAAGTTGAAGTTCCCCTCCTATGGTAGTCTGTTGAAGCAGAACTTCGTCAATAGTCACCAGGTTACCTATAGGTTTCACTCAGGTCTGGGTGGGGATATCACTGTGCATGAAATCATGGCAGAGCCGAAATTGTGTTACCAGATTCCTATACAGTTGTTGTAAGTATTTTATATCTTAAAACATTTATGGCCTGGTTTTGTCAAACGAATATTTTGCTTACGAATGGATGTTTTTTTGTACGAATAGTATGAAATCGAACTACAGTCGTTCGTTTGCGATTGTTAACTCTAAGCATTCAAACTACCAGTGGTTATACTGACGGATTACGGTTCGTTGATTATAGGAATAACCATACCAACCAACAATACACATACTACTAAAATTAATAATTAAACAGTTTAGTGGTGTGTATTGTGTGGAGCTGGATATATTTGGGAGTTTTAGCTTTCGGTAAGTCCAATTCATTCTTAGCGCACTATTTTGTCTGTTTTGTTACTCCATAATACGTATACACATTTTTTAGCGGAAAATTTGCAAATTAAATAATTTTATTTAGATTTAAGTATGGATTTCCGCAAAGTAACGCCTTCTTCTATCAATTTTCTTAAGGTGTATTATTATTTTTTAGTGTATTATTTGATCCGACTAGTGTATGTTATTATTTTACACTTCAATGTGGTATGGAATTGGAGTCGGGGTTTTTCCAGTTTCAATAGGCTTATTTTATTTGCAATTTTTTCAGAGACATATTCATACAAAGGGAGAAGGAATTGCTCGAAGAGTTGTTGTCGGTGGGTGAGATCTGTGGTCACTGGCAGAGCCGACAATTGGAATTGGCGAAGGTGCACATGTCTCTGTCAGCACATTATTGCCATATCAAACGCTGCCTACAGCAGGCCGAACATGCATACTTTAAGGCCAGCTCCAAAAAAGGTAAGTTCATCCTCTCTGTATAGTCCTTAACTCCTGTCACCATGACTTTAATATTTGCTTTTGCCAAATTCCGATTTAGAATGTAGACTAGCCAGTAAACTTGACAATGACTTCATATATATTTATGTGTTAGCAACGCATTATTAAATAAATAAATATTAAAAAAAACTGGTCAAATTACTTAAATTAAGTCTGATCCCAATGAAAACCAACTTATACGCGTGTGTTATGGGTGTAAATCAACAATATTAATACATTTAACTACTTAAACATATACTGAGATAAATTTAATAAGCACTTATCTTTGCTTTCATCACACAAATGCCGCGATGCGAGATTCGAACCGAGCTTCGAGGTTGGTTGGTTGGTTAGGCGTGTACGCTATCCTCTTTTTATACATGTGAAAATCGTCCTTGATACCCGAGCTTCGAGGTTGGTTGGTTGGTTAGGCGTGTACGCTATCCTCTTTTTATACATGTGAAAATCGTCCTTGATACCCGCCACCCCGGTGTCCGGCATAACCCGTCACTTCCCCCGGGAAGTGACGGGTTTTGTCGGACTTCGCCAAGTACCAGGGCCGCAAGAACGCTTTCGCATACATCCACTGCCCCGGAGGCCCTAGTTTTCTAGATCTTCATCAGGCAGCCCCGCTCACCATACCATCAGAAGTGATGCATGGAGACACGGCGT
>NJDD01000882.1:57868-80611 GCA_002245505.1 Calephelis nemesis
TTCCCGCCACGACAAGGCTTGGTTCTTGGGGGAGGCAGGGGGGCGGTGTATGCTATCCCCTAGACCAATGAGATGGTTATCATCAAAGCGCGTAAACTATTTTCCACCAAAAAATCCGTTTCTTTGTTTGCATATTTGTAAGACACTAGCTGTTCCCGCGAACTTCGTTCCGCCCGTTCAGTTTGTATGGGAAAAATTAAAATTTTGTTTTTCCCAGTTTCCTCACAATTAATCAGGATAAAAAGTATCCTATGTCCTTCTCCCGGTTTAAAGTTACCTCCCTACCAATTTTCAGCCTAATCGGAGTAGCCGTTCTTGAGTTATAAATAGTGTAACTAACACCACTTTCTTTTATATATTATATAGATTGAATATAAATAGATAGGTATATAGATTATTGAAATTGACCATTAAAGCTACATAATGTACGTGCACTTTTTCCAAGATGACACCAGCTTGGAGTTCGCACCAGTCAATCTGCACCTGCAAAGGATGTGGGTGTACAACGACACTTTAAACAAAACTGGCTTCCATGACGTAGTCACTGCTGGAGCCTTCACCTCACACACACATAAGGCTGAACGTAACGGGGGACTTATTAGGTACGTAGTCATTTGTGTTAATATATTTTTATACTACATTTTACTGTCCGGAATCAAACCCGTGTTAATTAAAAAACAGTTAATTCTAATAATAAATAGTATTTGGTGGTCTCATACAAACACATAAATTAAATGATACCTGAAGTTTACTAGTTTTTGTCATATTTTTTTACTACTACTTTTTTTTAACATACTTTTTAATAGTGGTCGCCCGTTGGTCAAAATTCGACCATAATAAATTTTAATATCTTGTTGATAAGAACGCCATCTTCATTTCTCAAACCAACTACTTTGTTTCCAAACTTTTTAGTGCGCCATTTGTGATCTTTTATCGTTATATCAATATATTTGTTTGTGTGTGTCAAATGCATGGTAGTGTGGGTAATGTTTTGTTTATTGATTTAATCATTATTATATAATCATTATTATTGAAAAATTATAGCGTTCTGCACTTCTCCTACACATCAACTACTGCGCCCGCGCAATTTTCGTAAAAAGGGCTCCAAAGTTTTTGCTTCACGTATTAATATATAGATTTCACAATGCTTCGAAATTGTGTGGTCGGTTTAGATCAGGGGTGGGCGAATTCTTTTGACCGCGGGCCGGTAAAATTAAAAAATCTAGTGGCGGGCCAGTAAGTTATAATTATCTTGAGGCGGGCCGATTTATTAAGACACCTAAAAGTATTACGATTATAAAACGTTGTATAAAAATAACACAAAGCATTTTCTTAATTTTACAATCCTTTATTAAAATAAAATTTATTTATGAAGACTTAATATATGAAATACGCAACATATTTGTTTGAACTATCGATTCAGTATCTTAATTGTTCAAATTTCAATAGTCTTAACATTTCGACCATTATTTTTAAGGGGGTTCATATCTGTTCCAAAGAAAACCCTCGTCGGGCCGGATTAAAACCTCTCAAGGGCGTAATTTGCCCACCCCTGGTTTAGATTGTTTCCCCAAATTTAGAGATATTTTTCGTCGTTTCTTTCGACCTTTATCAGTTTTGTGTTCTTGTAATTGTGTTGCCATTGTTGCAAATGTTTAGCTATTTACTAGCTGTTTTTTCTTATGCTCGCGTATTAAAGTTATTTAGTTGTGACACCTCACATGGAAAATCTGCTTTAATTCAAAATTTTATTAAAATCGGTTCAACTGTCACTTACAGACAAGGTCGAATGCGTAAACAACTTTCAAAATTTCTCACATAAGTATTAGTTTAATTATCCCAAACCTGGTTCCTTTTGTAAATTCCAGCTGGTTCTTTAACTTCGTTTTATCCAGGGAGGTCAACTATCTTTTAAACAGTCCTTAGGTCGCAGTATCCATACACAATTGTGCCTTAATGGTAAATCAAATGTTGATTAGGGTCTCTAAGTGCAACTTTACGGTTGCACTTAGTATTGAAATGCTAAATTATAATCGATTTAGCTGTTTTGAAATCGGAAAATATCGATGAGAAAAAGTTCAGTTTATTCGAATGCTGTCAAACTTCACAGTAGCCTTCGCTAGTCCAAATTGAAGATTTTTATTAAGCTTCAAAGAAGTCGGTAAAACGTTTCGGTTTCTATAACAAACATACATACACACAAACTAAATTCTCAAAGCAGTCGTTTTAATCGTTTCAAATTATATAACGAACATACATACACACGTAGAAAAACACATTCACTTCTATGCATGTAAAGATGCTTATTACTACAATAAACTTTTGTGACCGCCTCGTTGGTCGAGTGGCTAGCGTACACGCCTAACTACATCGACGAACCGCGAGGCTCGGGTTCGATTCCCGACGGGGGCAGGCATTTTTGTGATGAACATTTAGATGTCTGCATTTCCGGGTCTGTGTGTTTATTAAATCTATTCTGGTATCTATTTAAGTATTTGTATGTATTAGTATCGTTGACTAACACCCATAACACAAGCATTTAATTTGCTGACTTTGGGGTTAGATTCAATTTGTGTGATTTGTCCAGGGATATTTATTATTATGATTATTGAACTTTCGTTTCCCAGGTTAGTTCAACAGGTTAAGGACATAAGTAATACAATAGCAGCTGTAAACTTCGCGGTGGCAAATAAGATACAGTCGGAACACGACAACGTCATCGCTTTCATGAGACTGAGGGATGATACTATGATGAACATGGATCGAATTATAGTGTTATTGCAAGCTAATCAAATAGACGATATCAGAAGTTCCATAGACGGTAAGTTGTTTTTGTATTATACTAGCTGACCCGGCAGACGTTATGCTATATTTTAATGTGGTTTTAGTAAAGATGAAACAGTTGAGTCGCCCTTATCACCTAGGGGTACGAATAATAGATGTTGGTCGATTCTCATACTTACTCAATGTGCTCACAAAATTTCATGAGAATCGGTCAAGCCGTTTCGGAGGAGTATGTGAACTAACATTGTGACACGAGAATTTTATATATAAGATAACATGCTTCCACCCGCGACTTGGCCTGTGTGCTAAATTATACAATATCTCTTAAAGTCTATGTGCTATCATATGTCAACTGTAATAAATAATTGCTACTCAAACCTTATTTTTGTTCTACTAGTTATTGTCAGGAGAAGGTTCTCATAAAGAAAAGAAACCGGTAAAAAACAATGTTTTAATCTATAAAAATGTTAGTATCCTATATGTCAAGCGATACGAAGTTCGCCGGATCGGCTAGTAAATAAAATTTATTTTGCATTAACATTGTAAAATGAGGAAAAAATGCAAGGCCGCTGAGTTTCTTTTGTCTAATCTTCTCAATGTGTGGCCGCGTTCCTATCCGATGGTAGATTTTAGTATTATATGTCGCGTCACAAGTTTTTTTTTTCTGTGGTAGCCTATGTAAATTAGCGATTTTAATTTTGTCAATGTAAAGTATTTTCTAAATCTTTTCAGTATCTTTTGCGTCATTGATTAGCAAACATCCATCATCTACCTCAAACTTCTGCTTATATATTTCTAGAATAGGATATAAATTATATGATATTAGCTATTTGCCCTCGAATGCATCAGTGTAGAACATATTTTCATACAAACTTTAATAAATATTGAATGACTTTTCCCCGTGTTGTTCCGGGCTCCTTTGTAGAATAGACCGTCTGCTTTTATGCCAGGCAGCTCGTAAAAGGCGAGCATAGGCTCACCGTCACTAACACTGTGACATTTTACTAGGCGGTAGAGTCTCGCAGCGACTCGCCCGGATTGGTACCACCGCCTTACTTATTCCTGCCGCCATAACGTAAATGCCTGCTGTTGACGTGTTCCGGCTGGAGGGTAAGGTAGCCGGTAAACTGACTTTTGCTCGATGCCTTACATCCCGGGCTCAGGTTGGCAACGCACCATTACCACCTTTGGTGTCTCTAGTCGGCGTGAATTTCTTATAATCAAGAAATCCGCCTGCTTGTTTGCCTTCCACTATCATAAAAAAAAACTACAGTTATACTTACATTTATGTTAGGAGGAACTTGCTATACCTTTTTATTGTATTTTGTAAGTGGCTTAGTTTAAGATTTTATTATTATTCTTATCTTTCTCATGTGTAGTGATCAAGAGGAAAGTAAAAAGTATGTTGGCTCTATGGGAACCTGGTGTCGTCGAAGAATCACTAAGTGCTATCGGTTGGCCAAAACATATCTGTAGTGATATTAGAACAGAACAAATAGAAAAACAGGTTAGTACTATGTTATCTAACATTAGTAATATCAATCATATTAATGATCATAATAATAATCATAAATAATAATTAGAGATTATGATTAAGATTGATATTGATATGACCGCCTCTTTTGTCGAAGGGTTAGCATACACGTCTATCAATACCCGACCGAAACAGGCTTTTGTGTCATAAATATTTTAGATGCTTTTATTTCTGGGTCTGGGTAACAGCCATATTTTTTTGTTATCTATATAAGTATTTATATGTTTTAGTATCGTTGACTAACACCCATAAGACATTTATATAATTTGTTTACTTTGGGATTAGATTCAATTTTTTTTAATTTGTCTAGGTATGTTAAAACAATGTTTCATACTAATATTTAATGAAATTTAATCAGTTTCGTAGTTCAATGAAAATATAAACAAATCAATTAATCAATTAATAAATATAGAATCAAAAAAATCAAATATAATTAAATATAATAATTAATTATCATTATCAATCATAATACCAAATTATGATCATGATAAATGATAAATGATATTAATTATAAATTATTAAAAATTAATTATAAATGGTATTGATAATAATAATTGTTATTTTAAGTGTAATTTTTTTATTGCTGAATTACATATTCATAAAACATTTGGGATTGTAAAAAAAACCTAAAAGTATGGATTTTTGAAAGTAACTATTTCGCGTTGACAGTGTATAAAATTTCTTAAAAATAAAAATAATTCATAAACTGTAAAAACCATAAACTCATTTGGATTTTTTTGTAAAAATGTGCTAATTTGTCTTTTTCTTTCTACAGATTAAATCACCGATATTGCGACTAACTGAACAACTCAGTATGTTTGAGACTGGTTCTGACTGTGATACTTTTGACGCTTCGTCTAGCTCTAGTTCTAAAGAAACATCACCAACCATAGATATGCCGCCATTTTCGTCGTGCGTATGTCATACAAATGATAAACATAAAATTGATTTAAACAAAAACGAAACGAATGAATTACAATTTCACAATGATTATTTTAATAGTGATGAACGAAATAAATTAAACCATTCATTCAGATCAGTTCGTTCTCCTGTCAAACCTAAATTGAATGAAGCGCATAGTCTGTCCTTTGATTCGAATAGAACGAGACGAGGTAGCTTAAGACATGACTTCAAAAGCTCTGCGTCTCTGGAACAAGTATCTTATAGATGTCTTATTGATAGCCTAAGTGGAATGGATAAAAGAAAGGTATGAATATAGTTCTCAATTTGTATTTATTAAAATAAATTAACGGCGTCTTTGTATGAAAAGAGCAATGACTTACCCCCGTGTTGGTCCGGGCTCCTTTAAAGAATAGCCCATCTGCCTTTTTGCCAGGCAGCTCGTAAAAGGCACTAATAAGCTTAACTTCACTAACACCGCGACATTCTACTAAGTGGCAGAGTTTCGCAGCGACTAGCTAGGATTGGTAGCACCGCCTTACCTATTCCTGCCGCCATAACGTCCAATGCTTGCCGTTAACGTGTTCCGGTTCGGAGGGTAAGTTAGCCGGTAACCTTACTTCTACTCGAGGCCTAACATCCCGGCGTCAGGTTAGCAACGCACCATTACCACCTTTAGTGTCTCTAGGCAGCGTGAATTTCTAGCGTGAAACCATTTGTATGAATCCGGTTGACTTGACAATTAGCTGATCATAATTAATCTAATATCACCATTATCAGTCATGATAATCAAAATTAATATAATTACGAAGATTCATTTATGCGCGGTTCCTATAATCAACGAATCGTAATCCGTCAGCTAAACCATTTGTAGTTTATTCAAAAATTTTCAAAAAATGTTTAGAATCAATAGTCGGAAACGAGCAACCGTTGTTAGTAATCTTACTAAGCGTACAAAATACTACCATCCGTAATCAAAACGACTCGTTTTTTGAATATAGGAACCGGGCATTAATCGAATTTCGCTATTCCAGAGTTCTGAGCTGAAAAGTGAATCGTCGTCATTACCGAGTATAGGTCCCGTAGATTCTGTTACTAGAGAAAACAACCTCATATATCTTAAGAGCATTGGCGCGAACGTCGAAACATGTATGAATTCTGTGGTGGAGGAAGTACTCAAGGCTATTGATCTTGGTAAAGGTAATATAAATAATGTACTTATTATTATTACAATAGGGTAAATGTCTGATGTTTCATTTATTAAAAATGACATACCTAGTGCATTAAGGGCAGTTCAACAAAAAAAATGTCAACGTTTTTTTAAACAACTCCTTCTAAAGGGTTTTCTGACCAATCAATAATTCATGTAATATAGCAATGTAGCTTTTGGTGTGAAACCACTCCCGTAAACGCAACTTTTAATATAACGATGGAACTAAATTTCTACGTGATGCATTAAAGAATGTGACGTCACGTTCGAGTACACTTTCTAAGTCTTTTTTATTTTTTGCTAAATCCAAAATTGTGACGAAAAGCTGCGATAACTCGGACTTTTTTAGAATGGCTGACTGATTCTTTCGCGGATATTTCTATTCGGGCTGAGCACTCTGCTTTGCCCACAAAGCTCGGTGAAGTTGCAAAAAGTCGCGAGATTAGTAATTTAGTAATTAAAAAAAGAGGATATTTCTATATTACTATAAGGCCATCTGATACACAATCATAAAAATTAGTCACCTACCGTATTATGAAAATTGTAATTTTTTAAGTTACGATAGGAAATTCTTAATACTTAAGGAATACCAATAAATCCAACACGTCCCTATTTTTTTACCGCAGCATAGGATGTATCACATATTTGGCTGACATTTGTCACACAAAACACACATACAAATATATTTGACAGTTCGTTGATTGTCCATAGTGCAAAAAAAATGTAGCTGGTATTCTGGTATAGATGGAAATCTATATATAAAAATCAATGCCACTTTTCGTTGTAATTTTATAATTCAAGAACGGGCTCACCTATCCAAACCAAATGTTTAGGCTTTGTTCGGACTATTTAGTAGACGGTTTATGTGAAGTTTGCATAAAATCGGTAGAGCGGTTCTTAAATTTTCACATTTTAATGGTTATTTTTCTGTCAAATTGAAACTTTTTTCAGTTGCTTTTTTATTTTGTTGTGTTATATTATACATGCGGTCATATACGTAGCGAAGCACGTACCGGGCCGCTAGTAAAAGTATATATTTTTATGGAAAAGTTGCATAATGTCTAGTTGGCTACCTGATGAAAAATATTCGCTGCTGCCCATGACATCTGAAACACTAAGTATTAGTTGCTGATAGGATGCGGGCTTCTAAAAAGAATATTAATCCTCTTGAACATTTCCAAGTCAAAGAGTATTAAAAATACTGTCTGAGGAAATCTGCAAGTTTGTAATTGAAAGTTTTTAAAACCACTAAGAAACGGCTTTTTCTAGCGTAGTGGGTCCACCTTGGACCGTACACTTTCTGTCTGGCGAGTTTATGATCGGTTCCTGTAATCAATAAACCGTCATAATTCTTAATATAATACTAACGAAGGGTTACTAGGAGTTTATATAAAGTTTTGATATATATTCCTACGATAAGCGATCGTAGTTAGATAATTAACAGACGAACTTTAAAGAGGTTACGATTAGTATAAAAAAAAAAACTGTTGTCCGTAAGTAAAACGACTCGTTTTGTTTATAGAGTGGGCATAAGAGGTTTTACTAAGCTTTACACACCATAACAAAGTCTAGACATTTGGTTGAAGTGCATTTGTGTCGATTGTTATTTTTTTTACATTTTTTTTATTTTGCAAAAAAGTCACTCAAAGGTGGAAGGTTGTAAGGTTACAAAATATTTTCAGATCTTCCAGAACAGGATACTGAGGCTCTGAAAGCTTTGATTGATGGATTTAAGCTGTGCAGTGATACACTGGTTCGATGGATTCGTGTTTCCCATGCCGCGCTTCGGCTTAGATGCGAGTCATCGTCTTGGTTACGGGAAAGTGCTTCATTGCAGACGAGACGTGACACCTGTTTTTCACAAGCGGTAATATATTTGATATTTTCCATCGTCGGCGCTTGGTAAAACTTCCAAATATTCATATTTTTAAAAATAAAGAAACACTTTTACTGTTTTACATATAACTTATACTTTATTATTTTATAAATAGCCTACCGGTTTCGCTTATACAGCATCATCAGGGCTAGAACTCTAGAACTCTAGCCCTGATGATGCTGTCATAAGCGAAACCTTTTTATAAAATAATAAAGTATAAGTGATATGTAAAACAGTACAAGTGTTTCTTCATTTTAAAAAATGTGAATAGCGGTAATATATTTTTATTTCTTACCTACTTAAAGCTCCAATATTCTTACTTATAAATGATATACTGCAGGCCTATTGTGTCAGTGCTACCGGCTACCTATCGTTCGGACAGGAACATTACACTATCATTATGATGACCGAAATAGGTGGTGTAGGAGTAGGCGTGGTAAGGCTTGCCACCTATCACATTGTGAGACTTAGTGTCTTTGGCTAATCGTGGGTGTCTTGGTTGTGCCTATGCCTACCCCTTCGGGGATATGGGCGTGAAGATATTTTAAAATTGAATTGATTGATCAAACCTTATTTTCCTCTTTCAGCTCACCACAGTAACAACGGGGCTCCTTTGTTGGCTGTGCTCAGTACCCACTGACATTGTAGTCAAAGTTCTGACCTCAGAATTGGGCCCGCTTTGCGGTTTCGAAGGTCTGCTAAGTTTGTACTCGACGGAGAAGGCTATGTGGGGAGATATGGTTGTTGCTGTGGAGGACTTGCAAACAGTTGTGTTTACGTTGACCAAAGTAGGACATAGGTTAGTACAAGGTGTTAATTTTTTTTTACGTTAATTTGTCCCTTTCTGGGACCGGCTAAGACCTTTAAGCCATGCTGTCACGACGTCCGTACTAATAAATTCTTTTTCTTGTTATTTATTTTCAATTCACTTCTTTTGCTATTATGACTTATGAGGTTCCGCAGGGTTATTAGATAATTTGTTAAAGCCGAGCTGTAGTAAATTTGTATAAGGTGAGAAGATTAAAAGTGCTTTTTTTTCTTCGGAATTCGATGTTATTTTGTAATTAGTTTTGATTGTTGATTGCTTATTTTTACACACACCCGTGTTTGTTAGATCTTTAAAAGGAATAGGTATTAATTATAAGCTTATATTATACATGACGATTTTACTAAGTCTGGCTGTTTTTACTTTTATTTCTATATTTATCAAAACTATCAACTAACTATTTCTATGTTTATCAACAAAAAGAAAATTGGGATTTTCCAATTTTCTAATAAAAAAAAACGTTGCTCGGGATTGGATACCCGGTATATACCCAACCGGGTATATACCCGGTTGGCCACCTATCACATTGTGGGACTTAGTGTCTTCGGTTAGTCGTGGGTGCCCTGGTTGTGCCTCTGCCTACCTCCTCGGGGATATGGGCGTGAAATACTTTATCAAAACTATTTATAAAACTATTAAGTTTTCGTTCTAAAATAGAAGTTACAATAACAATATTGTTAATTAAGTTTTTACTTTTTAGCAACATGGCTATTCCTCAAGTGTCGGGGACAAGAGGTGCTTTAACAGTTCATATTCCAGTGTCAGATTCATTATATGGAAAATTTTCTGACAAAGAGGTATAGGAATATATTAATACATTATTTTTTTTATTACTATATATACATTAATACATATAATTCCATAAGTGTGTTTGTCATCTTCCTTCTGAGCGGCTGCATCGGTTTGGTTAAAATTGTGTGTGTAGGTTTAATTGGTTTGATTTGAGAGCACAATGGGACCCGGTGGTTGGCTCCGACGGCACTTCACCAAATTAAGGCGATACGAAGTTCGCCGGATTAGCTAGTTATTATATAATTATAGGCGTCCATAACTCGGTTTTTATTAATATTTTCAAAAAAACACTTATACTGTTCCACACAAATTTAATGTTAATATATTTTGCGCCAAAACATCAATGCTTGCTGCGATTTGAAGGGTAACGTAGTCGGTAAACTTATTATTGCTCGAGACATAACATCCCGGTCTCAAGTTGGCAACGCACCATTACCACCTTTGGCGTCTCTAAACTGCGTGAATTTCTTACCATCAGGAAATCTGTTTGCTTGTTTGCCTTCCAATGTTATTAAAAAATAGCCTAAGAGTTTCGCTTATTACACCTTTTCGACCGCCTCGTAGGTCGAGGGGTTTGCAAACACAACCGCGATGACCGGGTTCGATGCCCGAAGTGGGCAGGTATTTGTGTGATGAACATAGATGTATATAAATATTTCCCGGTCTGGGGTGTTTACTACATTTATACTGGTGTTTACTTAAGGACCTATTTCTATATATCAGTGTCGTTGTCTAACACCTGTAACACAAGCATAATGTAATTATCTTACTTTTAGGCTAGATCAATTTGTGTAATTTTTCCAGTGACATTTATTTACTTCCTACAGCATCGTAAAGGCTATTATAATTTGCGATTGTATTATTTTATAGTATATTGTAATAATTGTAATTTATTATTACATTTACTAACTGTAATTATAACTTATAATTAAAGTAGCCCTGATGTTAGTTTAATGAGCGAAACCGAACGGCTAATAGATTATTTTTAAATATGTGTAGACCAGTAAACGTTTTTCTTTGAATTTTTTTATCAAAGTTCTATCAAGTGCTAAAGACGAAAATTATAAATTAATTAGTTTTTATTAGTGGTTTTAAACCAGTCTTAATAAAATTTCTGTGATATATTGCTGTAGTAAATTAGTAATTTAAGTTCTAGCCCTAATGATGCTGTAAAAAGCGAAACCGGTAGGCTGTTTATAAAATAATAAAGTATAAGTGATACGTAAATCAGTACAAGTGTTTCTTCATTTAAAAATATGAATACTAGTAGATTAAATATTGTTGTTCTGTGAATTTGTCCTCATAACTAATACACATTTTCAGAAATTAAATTTTACAATAACTGCGGTATTTTTTAACATTGGGATAAATGAAAAAGCTACGTTAGCTGAAGCCCTCGGGGAGACCACGCCTCAGTACCACTCCAACAACGACAATCTGGACAGATTGAACAAATACTACCATAAATATAACAAAATATTTCCCGCTGATCCATTGGCTGCTAACAGAGGTATTATATTATTAGAGGTATTGCATTATTAGAGGTATTATTTAACCGTGTTGGTTTGGGCTCCTTTGCAAAATAGACCTTCTGCCATCCTGTGCCAGGCAGCTCGTAAAAGGCGAGCATAGGCTTACCGTCACTAACACCGTGTCATCCGACTTGGTACTAGAGTTTCACAGCGACTCCTTCGGATTGGTGCCACCGCCTTACCTATTCCTGCCGCCGTAATGTCAAAGCTTCCGGTTCTGAGCGTAAGGTAGCCGATAAACTTATTTTAACCTTACTAAGATCCCGGCCTCAGGTTGGCAACGCACCATTACCACCTGTAGTGTCTCTAGGCGGCGTGAATTTCTTACCATCAGGAAATCAGTCTCCTTGTTTGCCTTCCACTATCATAAAAAAATATTTTTGAGGTTTTGTAAAATAAAAAAGATGTATCATAGACTAGATCGGCTCACTGGTTGTACCTTTACCTATAAATTAGTGTCATAAGTTGACCGCGTCGTTGGTCGAGTGGCTAGCGTACATGCCTAGCTACACCGGCTAACCGCGAGGCTCGTGTTCGATTCCCGACGGGAGCAGGCATTTGTGTGATGAACATTTAGATGTCTGCATTTACGGGTCTAGGTGTTTATTAAATTTATTCTGGTACCTATTTAAGTATTGGAATCGTTGACGAACAGCCATAACACAAGCATATAATTTGCTTACTTTGGGGTTAGATTCATTTTGTGTAACTTGTCCAGATATATTTATTTATTTATAAGTTATTCCCCTCCGGAGAACATCAAAACATTAAGTTTTATAGTCGTACTCGTCTTTTGTAAATAAATTTATTTAAATGTGATCATTGACAGCCTCAGCCACAAACACAATACACAATAAACACATTGGATACACGTTGTTTACACTTTACGTCCTCTACTATATCTACTGTTAAAATGTGTAAAAACTGCAGACAGAAAAACATTTTTTTTATATGAGAGGTCACCGAACAAGAACATAGCTCTTCTGGTGGTAAGAGATGGCTTATAGACACCATAGATGTTATAGGTGGTCGGGAATGCTAGGTCAATTGTACAAGTCTACCAGCTACGGACCTCCTCCTCCTCCTCCGCGACCGGAGTATGACAGACATTATGGTGACAGGAATACGAAAGGTGGTGGACCCTACCTAAGCAAGTTGCTGCACAGCAAGAATAAGCAAGATCTAATTGATTGTTTTTCTTATTACATGTCTTGTGCAATGTTTTAGGATCTTCCAGAACAAAACCTCTAGAGGATGTGATGGAGAACTTGAGGATAGCAGTACATAAGAAAGTTCCAAAGAATGTAGAAGTATTACATCTAGCAGCTTTAGCTACGAGACTGATGAATGGTATGATGTTTATTGTGTTAATCCTAAAAAAGACGTTTTTGTATCAACTAATAAACAAAAATCGTGACGTATGTAATAAAGATTATTTTAATAAAGTCATGCCTTTGTATTAAAGTCATGACTTTATAAAAAAAAACATATCTGGTTAACATCATCAGATAAACGATGCTATATAACTGAGCTTAACTATGTGATTTTCTAGTAAATGTATAGTGTATTTTTTTGAAATGGTAAAAAAAATTACACTAAAGTTATTTTTTTTCTATCATTGGTTTACAGAGCTCTTTTGTTTAAGTTATTTTCGCGTTTTGTGTAGTAAACAGCAAATATATCTGACGCCTTTAGACTGATTAACAGTGGTTATGTTTCTGTGTTTCTTACTATGCTTTTCTATTGCTTATTTGTTTTGCGTTTCCTTTGTTTCAATCATAAGTGTAAAAGAGTGTTCAATGTTTTGTCTTTATATATTTAACGTATCGGAATAAATGTGTAATGAAGTGAATAGTAAATAATAATAATATATATTTATTGAAGTGAAACTTCTTTATCGGGGTTGGAAAAAAAAATAGTGTAACATTTTTTCGTTACGCGTCACATTTTTGCGTTACGCGCCATCTTTGTTCTTATCCCTACCACGCGTGATTCGAAGTATACTTTTTCCAGCGGAGTAGGGATTGACAATAAACTTTATTTAACCAATTTCTGTAAAGTTTCATATAGTAAATTATTTTTTGAAAAATAACGTCATAAAAAAGTTTCACTTCTTCACTTCTTACGAGTGTACGCTAGTACACGCACACATTTTTTATTTTCTCCCAAGTTACAATCTTACGTGAGAAACGATTTGAACATAATGCAACTTAAATAAATAGTATTGTACAGGGAGGCAGTAGCCCCCGTAACATAGACCTTCGGGCCCCCACCCCTTATCAACAAAGTTATTTTTTAAACATTCAATGTTATTTGTGCGTGAGTACGTGCATACGTACCAAAGTGAGTGATTGTGTGCCTGTGTGTGTGTTTCTTTTGTATGTGTGTATGTCTATTGTAAATAAATTTATAAATTTAAGGTACATACTATAAATAATTAAATAATTTTAATATGCGTTGACCTTGTTACATGGCTATGCACCAATGAAAATCGCAATGCCTTTGTATTTTCTCAGGTATTAGATTCACGTCGTGCAAAAGTGCCAAGGACAGGACTGGTATGTCAGTAACTCTAGAACAATGCTCTATACTGGCTTCCGAATATCATCTTGCTGAACACGAAATGAAGAAGTCTTTGAGTATAATGAGAAGGTATGTCCATACATTCGAAAACGATTTTTTCAGTCAGTAATGACGGATTCCTTGAAGATCGGTACGCCTACGCCAATGCGCTTTCCCATTTATCTTGCGTCTTTATCTAACTCATGCGTTAGGCTTAAGAACTACTAGAACTTAAACTCATTCGTGAATGGTTGGTTGGAAGATAAAGTTCCTCGCCTTATAGTACAGAATAAGTAATAGTACTAACGTACAGAGCCTTTAGCATGAGTTGGTATAGATTACGTTCGGTAAGTTACGTTTTTAAATTTGTGACACTTTTGATCTAAAAATGTGTTTCTCTTAGCTACCAATAGAGGCGCTATTCAAAGATACGTTTCGAAAATTATCACACTTTTGATCTAAAAATGTGTTTCTCTTAGCTACCAGTAGAGGCGCTGTTCAAAGTTTTCATACAAATAATTTACAGAGACGGTAGCGAGTATAGTAAAGTTGACAAGCCGTAAACTCATGGTAAGGGCTCAGTAGTCTGTTTGTCAAATGTTCAATGGTGTTGAAAAAGTTATAGATGCATCAAAACTGAACTAAGGAAGTTAAAAAAGAGCTTGAATTGTGCAGAGACGTGAATATATAAATGGTTGTCAACTTGGTTTCAGTCTTCGGCAATGTTACTATTTGTTGTTTATTGAATAGCAATGCTGCAGGCATGTTTCCTATTATTATAAAATACAAATACCCATGACTGGTCTAACATGCTAACATGCTAATCGAAAGACTAGCAATTACAAGCTAGTGATGACCCGCACGTATAAAGCTTTTGAGATGACCCCCGCCAAACACACCTTAATTGCAGTATCCTCCCTAGTTGTAGTAATCAACATGGCTAAAGATTAAGATGTTAAACTATTAAAATGTTAGCAAACTAATTGAGTACTGCATGTTTAAGTACATAAAAAGAGGAGTGTTAAAAGTATGACATGTCTGTGTGTGCATGATGATGTGTGCATGCGTGCGTGCTTATGCGCGTACACTTTTGCGTCTGTGTCTGTGGCATCGTAACCACTTAAGGAATTTGATCTGATTTTTTTTGTTTGAAACCTGCTGTGATCGAGATGGTTCTTTACTATATTGCGTATTTTTATCATTATTGTTTATAGTTTGAATGAGCAAATATAATTATTTTTACAGCGAAGGTTGTCGACGCGAGAATACATATAAAAACATCGGTGTTAGGAAGTATGCTTTCACAAAAAAGCAGGTGATGGCTTTGCCAGAGGACTATAGGCCACCAGCTGGGACTTACGGGTCTGCGCATACTTGAATTGCCAAAGCTGTTAACTTTCAGTCTGTACGTAATATTATTATAAAGTTTATGAACGAACCATAAAGAAAAACCTTATAAGAGGTTATTAGTTTTTAGACGTAGAGAAGTGTAGTGTATTTTACATAACATATTGCCAAAATTATGGGGCTAAAATTGATAATTGTGAATTATATGTCAGAACCCTAATATATTTTGACCGATCTTTAAATGATATTAAATATTTTCTTAATTTTATTTTGATTACTTAATATACAGTATGTACTTATTATTGGTATATGTTTAAAAGAGAGTTTTTTTTTAGAAATTTAAGAAATATCATTTATTGCAATAATTATTGTTGATTTAAAAGTTATAAAAACGCCTTTCTAACATATGTTAGCTATGTTATTCTAGTATGTACTTAAGTAAGTTCTGTTATTTAACATTATTTACTTATTAAATTGTCTATACTTCTTTACATCAATGAGAATAAAAGTGATTGATATCTCTTCGAGAGATTACTTATATATAAATGGTTGTAAATTTTATTAAGTCACAAGGATCTAGTATAGTGATTTGATTTGTGTTAAGTTTTTTTGTATTCATAAAAATATAACTTTTCGCTTTTCGTTGTAAAAAGAAATATTATTTTGCAATACAATTCTTTCAACGCAATTTAGTTTAAATTATGTTCATGATCTTAATTTTACCATATTTCGAAACACTGCATCAAGGTTTAGTGTTGTGTCTTATATTAATAGATCTCTGTTGTAAATGTTGTATACTGTAGGTGCTTAAAATTTAAGAACTGATAGTAATAATGTTGATGTAGTTAAGTTTTTCTGTCGTTATTAATATACACACTAATATAATATATCAACAGGAACAATATATAAGTTAGTATCTTCACGCCTGTGTCCACGAAGTTAGACAGAGGTACTAGAAGATTGTACCACGTGTAGCGCAAAGTAAATATAGTTTCACAACATAACACAAATTCACTACGAACAATATTATATATTTATGTTTTTAATACTTTATGGGTACACAAACATAGAACTGTTTAAACAAATAATTCGGTTTCAAATGACTTTGTATGTTACAATCTTTTCAGTAAAATTTCACTGTCTGCAAGTAAGTGAATCAATAGTTTATAAACTTAGTTTTTACCCAGGCTAGTATACTTTTTATTTATATTTCCATTTCTGAATTCTGGTATTATGTTTATTATTTAAAGGATAGCTTATAAACTTGCAAATATTCTGATTGTAATAATAAATATACAAGGTTTAACCGAAGACCGTCGACTAATAATGTTACCGTCTTATACGGTATGGTTCGGTACGGTAAACGTAGATTAATGTATGCCAAGGTTTAAATTAACAGTATCTGTACTACAGTGCCATATAGACCGTAATGTCAACTTGAACCTTGGTGTACTTTCGTCTTGGTTTATAATTAAAACGGTAACTGTATACATCTAGTTTAGTTGTATTTATTATCCACCACAGAAAAAACTGTAAGTTAAAGAATATGACTTCGTACTTCGAATTTTGGAATCGCGTAGCGAAAAAATTATTCCGAACGCAACAGTTCAATTGATTTTGTATGTGTCGCCGCGCGTTATAAACTTATTCCTTGTTTTAAGTCGACCAAACGATCCCTAAATGAATTAATACCATGCCAAAGATATTATATCTAATTTATTAAAAGTATTCTGAATATTTATTGTCTTTAAAAACATATTTTTTGACAAATTTATTTACTTCCAAAATTATTTATTGATACGAAACTGTATTTTTCCATTATTTGAATGAGGACTTTTTAATATGTTAAGGAATAGTAGTTACTAAAACATTTTTTTGCACGTAATAGACAAAACTTAGATTGGCATTACAAACTTTGCATCAATTTTAAAGTTATAGCCAAAATTTAGGTTAGATGTATCCAAAAGTAGTAAATAACATGACTTTCGAATTGGGATTATATTACTATACCTTTATTATATCTTATTTAAGTATTATTGATAAAAGATAAGTGGTATATTGAAATAAAAATAATAATAGTCAATGATTTTTACTATGTGTATTCAAAAACATAGACCAAATACTTCCAGTATAGATGCCAAGTACGTTCTTAATAGTGTTATAATAAATAAAATTCATACAATACTTAATAAATGTAAAATGTATACTTATTGCAAATAAGTTGAAACCTTAGTAGATATATAAAAAAAATCTTCTTTGTAGATTCACTTATGAACCATTTTATTCGCCCCAACTTTAAAACCGTACATTTTTATTTATGACCGCCTCGTTGGTCGAGTGGCTAGCGTACTCGCCTAACTACATCGAACAACCGCGAGGCTCGGGTTCGATTCCCGACGGGGGCAGGCATTTGTGTGATGAACATTTAGATGTCTGCATTTCCGGGTCTGGGTGTTTATTAAATTTATTCTTGTATCTATTTAAGTATTTCTATGTATTAGTATCGTTGACTAACACCCATAACACAAGCATATAATTTGCTTACTTTGGGGTTAGATTCAATTTGTGTGAGTTGTCCTGGGATATTCATTATTATTTATCTCTCTCATGTTACATAGTGTAGAGTAAGATAGATGATATTTGTTATTATGTTTATATTGGTAGATATATACATACACAAACAAATTGTGTCTTGCGGTTAGTGTTCGTTATTACATACTTATCATCACGAAATAATCGAAACCAATTTTTTTTGTGATTATTACAAAATACCAACGACGCATTATAGTGATATTTTTATAAGCAACATATAAAATTATTCATCTCATTTTTTGGGTGTTTAAATAAACTATTTTTTTTTTGTTTTTTTTTTAAAATTGTTTTTAGATAAGATATATGTGTATATGTAATAGCTTTACTTATACGTATGCATTTTTAGTAGGAAACTATTACAATCACATTATAGGTTTAAGCTTGAAACATATCGGACGCGGCTTACATCCGTGACTGATAAATGTGTACATAATGTCCGCGGACGCTTTCGGCTGACATAAACATCCGGGTGCCGGATATCTTTCGAACGCTCAAACGTTCAAGGACACGTCCGATTGCAAGGCTCAGTGTACTTTTATTATTTACATACCTTGTAAGGCTAAAAACTCACGAAGCGGTTTCCAGCCTCGCCCGCAGCGGTCGTAAAACTACGGTTTTATTTTAAATCTCACGAGACCGGTTATTTGTGCGGTCAGACAGCCATCGCAGTTGAAATGATCGCTCGCAAACTTGTACGATTTTACGGGCGGGCGACCGCTGCTGCGTTAACCGCAAACAACCGCGGACGCTGCGGGTGTAAAACACGTTGTGAAATGTGCTCTTACTTTTTTGCATATAAATCTACATTCTTCAGAAGCCACGGACGGACCCACAAACGTGGCGGGTCTGGGTGAAAACCGCGCCGTGAGTTTTCAGGCTAAGTCGCGGCCGTCAGCCGCGTCTGTATGTTAAGTATGTTTCCAGCTTTACTATTTTATTGTAGATTTTTAAAATTACGCAATTGTTGTAAGGTTAATTTAAATAATTCGCTTTTTATAAACATCACCTTAATAATTATTAAGAAAACTATCTTCGACTTTAAGTTATTGGCGATTTCGATAGCTTTATTTGTTGTTAGTAGTTTTGGGTAGTTTTGGATAGAATAAGGTTAAAGCCATATTTTATTAAATTATTATAGTGAAATGGGATTTTTTTTGTAATTTAATTGTAATAAAGTTTTTCTGGTATGCATGTGATATTATCACGCATAATTTATTGATATTATGAATTATCACATTTATACCAGACATTTCTTTACTGATAAATTGTCTGAATACCGTTAGCAGTTCACTAGAAATATTAATTAATTCAGCTTATTTGAGCGTAATTCAAAATACACAAGATGCAAATTTTTTGAATTATTTTTTGAATTATCTCGAATGAGGGTAATTCAAAAAACGAGTTTCTTGTTCCTCTAAAATGAATCCTGCATATAAATATATACAGGATTCATTTTTCATGTTTTCCCCCGCGTATAAGAATGGAAGATTTCGTTATTTTTACTTAATTAATACCTTAATGTACTTTTAAGTAAAATTTACGAATAATTTATTTACTACTTTAAACATTTGCCATGTGCAGTTATGTGCTATATTTTTGATGTATTTTTTTATGTAAGTATGTACTTACCCATTTATATTGTTCTATTTTGATAGAATTTTGTTGCTTAATATATTCGCGCCCTCGTCGTTAACGGTAAGCACAGTAGAATAATATATTTGACAAATGAACTTTATTATAAGCAATTAATTAGTGAATCTGAGAAGTCGATGCTTTGTGTTTTAATTTTTTTAAATTGTATAGTTTATAAATTCTTATCTCTGTTTGTCTTATAAATAAACATAGACTCAACAACTCCAAAGTTTAAGTTGACATTGGTGGTAATACTGCGCACTAACTAAACTAATTTTAAATGATCGCTATCTTCTTTCAACGTAAGTAATGGAAAGAGACAAAACACGTTTAGTCGTTTTATCTATACCCGGAAATATGTCGACTTAAAGTCAAACAAGTTATTTTGTTGTAACACATTTACCACATCTAAAATGTTTCATAATTGCTCTTTTGGTTTTATTTGTATTTTGTTGAAAAATGGCATATACCTAAAGTAAGCTTACGGCTAATGTTAATAACCTACCTACAGTTAAAAATAGGCCTTCTTGAGATTTGCTCTTAAGCTATTTTTGTTAATTTTTGAAAAATAACAGCGATTACCAGTCAACTGATCTAAAATAACATGATCTCTTATCTTGGATGAGTTATTAATATTAGCCATAAGGCAATGGTAGTGATTTGGTTGCGCTATTACTGAACTAATTTTAAATTATTGCCATTTAATTTCGACGAAAGTAATAGAAAGAGTCTGAAATGTTTATTTCTGTCAGATTAGTTTGTACATGATATTGCTACGGACGGCTGACCTCGGAGAACGTCACAAAGCTTTTGTGACGTTCTCCGAAAAAAAAACATATTTATTTCAGTGAACTAATCTAGCATTAAAACGTTCCATCTCTTTTGTTTTTGATGCATTTGAAAAAGATAGCCTGCGTCTAAAATTAGTTTAATTTGTGGACAGCAGAATTACCGCCAGCGCATTTCATAAACGACACTAATATAATCTTTATAGTGCCTGTTGTATAGATTATAATGTCAATTTAAACCTTGGAGTATTTTAGTTTTATTTATAAGATAGTGTTTGTTTAAAATATCAACTACTCGTATAAATCACCAAATATCTTATTTATATAAGAAGGACAAACATGTCTTTTAAATGTTGAAAATGATGAAATAGTAAACGACTTAAAAGAAATTATTTGACGTCTGTAAATAAAAAATTAAAAAATATTGGTAATTTTTTTTTGTTATACACGTCATTTCTACAGAGGTTTAATCTATCATTCGGAAAACGTTGATTAAAAGCATCACAATTTGACATGTTCGGACTAATATGACACGTCTAAAACATTCCATCTCTTTTGTTTTTGTTTCGATTGAAAAAGATAGCATGCATCCAAAACAAGTTAAGTTTGCGAACAGCAGAATTACCACTAGTGTTTACTGTTATTAGTTATTAAAATGATATCGTTATTTATTTAACTCAGGTAGTGTGGAACAGTAGGGTTACTCTTGAAGCTTTCAATATTGGAAATTGGAATCGAGTGTGCCATTTTAGGTACTTTTGAACACAATAGTGGCGAACTATTTACATTCAATTAATAGTAAACATTAAATTGTTTGAACGCATTCGTTGAATAAATTTGTTACTAATGTTAATAAGCCGCTAGTACTACGTTCAAAAGTACCTAAAATGACATATACGATTCCAATTTCCAGTTTGCATGATATCGAGATTCAAGAGTAACCCTACAGATCTAATGATTTAATTTAGTTTATTCAATAAGTATTGTTGAATTTCTCATAAATTTATTATTTATAAGAACGAATCGTATGTACGATCAGACTAAAGAATCGGGATGCCCAATTTTAAATTTCGACAAGGACTAAATAGTATATTGACGTGAGTCTATTTTTTTGATCGCAGAACATTATTACGTAATTTTAAAAATACACCGTAAGGTTTTAAAAAACGCCATATTGTAATTTATCGCGCGTGATATTACACTGTCGAATAATTGTGAACTGTCCCTTACGCTTCACTATTTTTTTTTCTAAAAAAAGTGTCTTCACGCTCATGTCGCCTAAGGTGTAGGTAGAGATTCAACTACCAACCACGATTAGCTGAAGACACTAAATCCCACACATAGTGATAGGTATCACATTGTGGGACTAAGTGTCTTCGGCTAGTCGTGGGTGCTCTGGTTGTGCCTCTGCTTATCTTTCGGGAATATCGGCATGTGTATACTTTTTTTGTTTTTAGATTATAACAAATCTTCTTAAATATTATCTGCATAATCTTTTCTTAGTTATTTACATCCGTACTTAAATATTCGATTTTCAATATAAGAAACGGTTTTTGATTATTGTACTTAGTATCGATTTAAGTGGAATGGTCCTGATTATCAATTTACATCAGGCATCCCTAATTCTTTGATTGTAAGTTTAAGGTAATGTAAGTTGCTTTAGCTTTGCTTGGATTATTAGTTAAATAAGTCGACATTAGTCTTGACGACGTATATCCTAAAATGGAAATTTGACAGTATTAAACAGAATAATATATCGCTACAGCAGTGTAGATGATATTAAGATTTATTTAATCATTTATTTTGACATATGATAGTATGATTTTATTTTTAAGAGAATTTGTGAAATTTTTCACCAGACCAGAAACCCTTTCAAATGGCAACACTGGTCCGGATTCTTAAGTTAATTTTTCGATGGTGAACAGAAAATGCTAAGCTGTTGTGTTAATATTGTTGCGTAGCCACTAAACTTATTAAGTGATTTTATATCTTCTTTCAACGAAAGAACGACAGAAAGAGACAAACCATTTTAATGCTGTCTGTACACATATACTATTTAAATTATGCGCTTCGGCTATATTCGTCAAGCTTCGGAAATCCGAATCTATTTTAAAGATATCTATATAGAGTTGTTATTACATTATTAATCATGTCGCTTAAATTTAAATTAGGTCCGCCAATTTTAAAAATAAAAGTATACTGTGTTTCTTGCCATCAGCTGATACCAAAATGAAAACCCCAGATTAAAAAAGTACAGGTTCACGTTGCATATTATTTCACGGGGCTGACCGATAGGTTTTCCTTTTTGTAAGTTGGTATCCATTCCACAATACCTTGAAAATTATGTAGGAATAAATTAGGTACCTAT